>PVHX01012825.1:26181-48389 GCA_004024805.1 Geosciurus inauris | reverse complement strand
TTTATTTGCAGAATGTGAAAGCATCTGCTAGGTATCCAATATCATGGATGAAAATAGCTCCAAGGTACATCATTGTGAAAGGATGATCTCAGAGACTCTGAGAAGAGATGTCACCTATAAATGATCAGGAATCAGAATGACTCAGATTCTTCAACAGAGGTGGTAGAAGGTGTTGAGGTAGCGGCCAGCCAGACATGGACACCTCCTGCAGCCAGGAAATCCTTTATTCAGGGGAGTAGGTGCCCAGGCGAAGGAAAGAGGAAAGAGAGAGAGAGAGGGGATGCCGGGGAGGGATTTTATCAAACTGCGTGTCGAGCTACGGATTGGTCACTTTAAAATTGGGGGTAGGTAAGCAGCAGCGGTCTTCTTTTGATGTGCTAACCTGAGCGGTTAGGCTTTGTTTCCCAGGTGGAAGATTCAGGAGAGCAACCCCCTGGGGCAGGAACTGCTGTAGGCTTTTAGAGGAGGGATGTGAAAATTAATAACAAAAGGGCTGTTTTTATCTTATAGAAGGAGCAGGACAATGGGACTGTACTCTAAAAATTCCAGGGAGAAACTGACTTGCAACCTGTGATTTGCTACCATCAAGGTCGAATAGAAACATTTTTAGTCATAAAGGTCCCAACAACTCACCTCTCATTCAGATATTTCCTAGACAGTTACTGGACGTAACTGTCTTCAGTTAAAATGAGTATGAGGCTTCACAAAAAATGAGTATAAACCTAAAGAACAGAAACCTGTAAGCCCACCCTTGAGAGAGATGGATGAGGTGAGTCCCAAGAGGATAGAGAGGAGGAGTTCAGGAAGGTGGTTTTGAAGCAGGTTGGAGAGAATGATCTCTGATGGAGGACCCCAGGTATATTGACCCATAAGAGAACATTGAAGTTAGATTGAGAGGCATTTTAAAGTTTTCTTTACATTTTTGTATAAGTTAGTGATTCATAGAAAGCAAATTTCATCTTAAAATGATGTAACAATTATCTTTAGAGGAAAAAATCGCAAAAGTTGCAGCACTGTAGTTAGTTTATAGCTTAGCTGATTTAATAAATAGTAATACTAACTATTGGAAAGATAACACTTTATCTTTCATAGTAGAGAAACTTCCTGTTTTTATGAAGTTCTATTAAAACAGCCATATCCACTTGTTTGTACATTATAACTGCTTGCACACCGCTGAAGAACTGAGTACAGTAATATTTCTAGTCCATGGTTTCACTTTGCATTGAGTTACAGTCAATTGTGGTCCAAAAATATTAAATGGAAAATTTCAGAAATAAATCATAAGGGGTTGGGACGTAGCTCAATGGTAAAGCTCTTATCTAGCATGTCTGAGGCCCTGGGTTCAATCCCCAACATCCCAAAAACAAAAAACCAAAACACCCCCCATGAATTTTCATTTGCATGCCATTCTGAGTAGTGTGATGAAATCTTGTGCTATCCTGCTCCTTCCTGCCATGAAATGTAAATTATCTCCTTTTCCTGTGTCCATGCTATGTGCACTGTATACACCTGTCCATCTGTTAAATAATAGCTGTTTGGTTATCAGATTGAGTATGGAGGTATCACAGTGCTTATGTTAAAGTAATCCTTATTTTACTTAACAGGGGTCCCAAAGCTCAAGAGTAGTGAAGCTGGCAGTTTGACTATGACAAAGAGAAGCCATTACAGTCTTCCTTTAAGTGAAAAGATGAAAGTACAGTAAGCTATTTTGTGAGGGGGGAAAAAAAGAGCATCTTCATGTAACTTTTGTTACAGAATAATTATTATTATTTTATTAGTATTGTTATTAATATTCTTACGCTTTCTAATTTATAAATTAAATTTTATCACAGATATGTATGTATAGGAAAAAACATAGTATAGATGGGTTACTCTATAGTTTCAGGCATCCCTCATCAGTAAGTGGGGTTGGTGTCTGTAGTTGCAATTGAGATAATATGGCTTGCAAAGCCTAAAATACTTATCATCTGGCCTTTTATAAAAAATTTTCTGACTTTGTTCTATAGGAGAAGCCAAAAGAATAATGTTTTAAAATTGAAAAAAAAAAAAAAGATAGAATAAGCATGTGACTTAGAATATGATGGAAGGAAGCAGAGGGGGATAGCTGAAGATAAAATGATTGTCTCTGGGAAGAGTGAATCAGGAGAGGGGAGGATGGACGATTATTTTCTGTTTTAAGCTTTGTATTATTGTTAAATTCTTAAGCTAAGTACATGAAGTATGAATGAAGACTGTTGAGAAATTTGGATTAGGACAAAATAAACAGGAAAGAAAAAAATAGAGGCCACCAGTTATGATGAACAAAGCGGGAACTGAAAGCCTTTTCTGTCAACACAGTTTTCCCATTTGTTCAGTCACTCTTCCACAAATAATCATGTAAGAGTGCAAATGTCAGTCACTGAGCTCTATTCCATAGAGTTCCTTCCCAGAGGGTACTTAGGCACTCAGAAGCTAATGGCATACACAGACAGGTAAAAGATGACAACATGCACGCCTGTAATCCTAGCACTTTGGGAGGCTGAGACAGGAGTTCAAAGCCAGCCTCAGCAACGGCAAGGCGCTAAGCAACTCAGTGAGACCCTGTCTCTACATAAAACACACAATAGGGCTGGGGATGTGGCTCAGTGGTTGAGTGCCCCTGAGTTCAATCCCCGGTACCAAAAAAAAAAGATGACAACATGGTAGTATCGCTATCATAGTTTATCATGAAATGCTTGTGTACAACATGACACTGGACCTAAGATTTAAGCATAAGCCAGATAAGGCAGGATGATGGAAGAATTCCCAAGCAGAGCCAGACTGAACAGGACCTGAGTAAGCAGGGCAGGTGGTAGGACCTGCAAGTGTTGGATTGCAGGATTTTAGGATAGAAAATGATGTCAGAACAATAGACAAGGACCAGAGGCCAGCTCACTTACACAGAGCTCCATACTCTGATGGGGATGGGGGGAGATTGTCTGAATATGTGTCTTAAGAGAGTATATAGAGGGACTTAGGAGGCTATTTCAGGCAAAAATTATGAAAAAAAAATGTGAAAACAAACCAGAGTGGACTGAAGGAATTTTAAAGGAATTAAGGGAAAGGAACTAAAAATGACTCTGAATTTGGGGTTGAGTGGTAGGTTGTGGGACATAAATCTCCAATAGAGGACACAGGAGCAAGTGAGTGTGTGTGTGTGTGTGTGTGTGTGTGTGTAAGTGTGTGTAAAGGGTTTTGAAGGGTTTTTGGTGGAGCCTGTGGAACTTCATTAAAATTGGACAGGGTTGGTTAGATGCATCCATTTCAAGGTCACGAGGAGAACTTGGGTTTGGGAATGTACAGTGGTCATTATGTAGAGAGAGGAAGTTTGGAAGTTGAGTAGAAAACTTAGAGAGTCCATGTGCTGTTGAGAGCATTGAATCCTGGAAATAGAAACATCGAAGAATTGGACTTTGTGGTAGGAGGAGTCTAGAAGGAAGCAGAGCCTTGAAGCCTGCTGTCATAGGGAAATCAGGAGAGAATGGCCTTGAAGAAACCAGTGGGATGAGAATTTTAAGAAAAGAAAATAGCATATTTTTAAATTCTGCAAGTAAGTCAGAATAATTAAGGAATCATTTCTGAAAACAGCTCTAGGAAAGTATATGGAAGGAAGTTGAATTTCAGGTATGTGGAGGATTTGTTAGTGTTGTTACTATTTCGAGTTGAACCTGTTCATTGAGAGGAGGACTAGAGAGAGATGTTTAATAATAATTTTAGGAGGAAAAATGATCTCTCCTCTCAACAAATGTTCATTGAACTACAAACCCAGTGGCTGCCATATAGTTCTTGTTCATGGTGTAACCAGACACCATAAATTGTCACCCCTTTTAATTCTCCTAAGGCCCTATGAGGCAGATATTGTCACCATTTGACAAGTGAGGAAGCAAAATCTGAAAGAGGCTTTGCATATCTAATTTCATTGGAACCTAGATTCAGGCTGATTTTTAGCACTATAAACCCTTGCTTTAAAAATATCTCCTTATAAAGTACTTTAAGCCTAGCAAAAGACAAAAGATACCTTTGTCCAATTTGTGCTGTAAAGTTTAATAAAGGAGGGGAAGCTTAATAAATGGGAAACTGAAGGCTTTCTCACCCACTAGACTCTTTTTGTGGTCCAGAATGTCTCAGAAGTTTTGATAAAAGGTACTTGGGTACACTTTAAGGAAGGGGCATTCCCCTGGAAGGTTCTGATTAACTTTTCCCAAATGAGTTACTTCTTGTGTCCTGTTACATTCCCTTCTAAAATCACAACTCTGTAACAATGTAGGGTTGCCTTATTATGCCTACTGTTGTTAAACAGTGGTTATTGGAAACCTGTCTCAAGGTTGAAGATGGACATAAATAGATTATGAAAATATGTACATTGCAGAAAATTTGAGGAGTTGCTTCCCATGTACTTTTTATCCCTAAGTGCCTGGTCAGTTACATCTACTGTTGTCTTTTGTGAATGTATATGTTATAATAAGGGTCTCCTCTGTGTGCATTTACCTTTGTGACAACAGCTAGTCCAGTAATGAAATAGATCTTTGTGCTGATTAGGGATTGGTAGAATGGCAAAGTTCTCAAGGTATACTGAATTTAAATGATTTCTGTGGATGAGTGGTTGAATAGTGTCAACGTGATGTTTGTTATTTTTAAGTGTCCATAACATAGCATTGAGGAACTTGGAAATGGTAGGTACTGTTGGGCAGAATTTTTTAACTAAAGAGGATGATGATGATGATAATAATAATAATAAAGATGATGCTGATGATGATGATAACTTTTTCAGAATGTCCTATTGTAACCTGGCACCACCTATTTTTCTTCATAGAAGCATTATTAGATGAGTGGAGATAGGAGGAATGGGAACTTTTATATTGTTTGTTTTTTATATTATTGGCTGCATGTCTTTTTAGGAAGGTAATTAAATGCTGCATTCGTACACAAATGTTGAGATGCAGTGAGGAGACCCAGAGTCCTATCAGATTTCATGTGATTCAGAAGTTATACATGTGATATTTTCCCCTTATTGACAGATTTCCTGGTTTACCCACGTAGGGCTTTGGAATCATGTGTTTCTAATTAAGTGTTGGGACCTTGAAATTACTACTTGATTTGTTCTTTATTAAATCAAAAAGATCTAATCACAACTTCTGAGTGATGGCAGCACATCAGCAAAAACCATTAAACCATTTCCAGTGTTGTGCAGAAGTACAAGCTTCGGGTGTATCTATTCATCTATTCCTGGTACATAAAATTTAGCTTTACAAAATGATTAGATAGATGTGTGTTTTTTTAAAAAGTGCCATAAAAAGAGTTTAAAAACTAAAAGTAATTTAAGGGAGAATGTAGGATGTGGGGTGCTATTCAGAGAAGCAAAAGTTAATGAATGCTTATTGAACATCTATTGATGTTGATAATGGCTGTTATTTTGTGGGGTAGTAACAGGCCAACATGTGTTTATCCATAGGGGTGCTAAAAATGATTTGACTGTAATAACTTGAGGTTTGCCAGGGATTGCTTTCAGTGAACTAGAGCAGTTATTCATATAGTCACATAACTCCTGCTCTATTGGGTTTCTCTCTCTCTCCCTCCCTCCCTCCCTCCCCCCCCTCTCGGGTTTCTCTCTCTCTCTCTCTCTCTCTCTCTCTCTCTCTCACACACACACACACACACACACACACACGATGAGGGGGAAAGATTTAGTTTAGAATTTTTACTACCTCTTTTCCTTTGAGCCTTACACAGTCCAGCCCCACTTATTCCCCAGTCTTCTAGCCTAAGCTCATCTGACCTTCTGAGGAGTATCCATATGCAGCCCCAAGGAGTGGCACTCAGTACTCCCTACTGTGATAGCACTTGCACGTTCCACCCACCTCTTCCCTCAACTTCTCCAAGACTCAGGTGTATTTCCTCTTGATTTATGGCCTTGTGCTATCTTCCTTAAAGTGGAATTGCCATATAAAAGGATTAGAACAGTTTATAGATCTAGTGGCACATTGCCTGAGTGATCTTCAGGAAGCTTGAAACAGTTAAAAGTGCCATTAGCAGTGATAAATAGGTCCTGTTTCCGCACATTCCTGGCAGTGTTGGGAACCTGTTTATTTGTATGCTAGTTTGTGGTACTGAATCAGAAATTGGGTTTCTGGTGTCTTTACTTTTTTGTGATTGCATCAGTTCTTTGTATATTAGAATTTTATTGGCATTAGTGAATTTTTTGGTATCTTTTAAATAATTTCATTTTGGGGCAGAATTTTGAATACATTTGGCTTATTATTGATAGTATCCTTTTTTTTAAATATTTTTTTAGTTATAGATGGACACAGTGTCTTTATTTCATTGCTTTGTATGTGGTGCCGAGGATCAAACCCAAGGCCTCACGCATGCGAGGCAAGTGCTCTACCGCTGAGCCACAATCCCAGCCCCTTGATAGTATCCTTTTTAAAAAAAATTTTTTTTAGCTGTAGATGGACACAATACCTTTATTTTATTTATTTATTTTTATGTGGTGCTGAGGATCAAACCCCGTGCCTCACACATGTGAGGCAGGCACTCTACCACTGAGCCACAACCCCAGCCCCCGTAAGTATCCCTTTTTATTAGCTGGAACTTTTCCATGCAAACTCTTTCCTTCATTTCAGGATTTGTGGTAGTTTGTGATTGTTGAGAATGTCATTTTCTGGGTTTGATAATTTGAACTGAGAGATAAGCTTATACTAACCACATAATTTACCTAGAACTGACTCCTCTTTAAATTTCAATGTTTTTTGTAGGAAATTGACAAATGATGGTTGTGTATATTATAGGGGTACAAAATGTTGTTAGTATTTACAAATATAATATGGAATAATTAAATCAAACAATTACATTGCTATTACCTCAAATGCTTATCTTACTTTAAATAAAACTCTACTTAATGCCCACTTAACATTCATTTGATATAGGAAATAATTATGAAACTTAACAATTATTGTGTGCCTCTGGAATAATTTTCCTAGGCCCTCAATGTTCTGTTTCTGTGTTGGATATCCAGGAAGTCAAAGTAAACAAAAAGTATAAGATAAGTGTCTACATCTAACCTCAAGTCAGAAGCTGAGATTCATTGATGTGTACTTCCCCTGTACTACCCCCATTGTTTGGACCTGAGGGAAGTGAGAGCTTCAGACCTGAGTCAGTCCTTACAGTTACTGATGCAAGCAGTCCCAAATTCTTGGTGTTCTAGACTAGGGTTCTTTCCTCTCTTTAGGACTCTCCATTGCACTTGTAAAGCCAGGCTTGACAAATGTCGACAAGTTCAGTGTTTGTGGTTGGAGTTGGGATGAGGGTTTAAATCCTGAATAGAATAAAATCCATCATTTAAGAAATCATATTAAGTATTATAGTGGAACCTATTTCATCATGTAATAATGTAGATGATTTAAAACATCAAATAATGAGTGCTTACAGTGAAATGTAAGCATGCCTGCCCCATCTGACATCCAACTCTTCTTGTCTCACTCCTTAGAATTACTTTGAACCCCTTTAGCTTTCTTTCTTAATGTCTTTATTTTTATGGTGTTACAGTGATTTGTCCATTGTAGCCATTATTTATTGGCTTTCTTCTAAAAGGGATGAGGGCTGACCTTATTTCTACCCCTTTACCCCACCCCTCTCAGTAAATTCATACCATTACTTTTGGGTCCTCCTTTAGTTACTTCCTAGCTTTTAATAGCCAGCATCTTTTACAACTTATCTGATCTACAAGGACAATATCTTCTTGATTTCATCCTTTCTGGAACAGTAAATTAGGGTGTGGTAAGGTAGTTAGATCTACACTTAGGTATCTGGGGGTTGTTGAACACCCTGTTCTGTGGAATTAATCCCCTATTTTGTTTTCCTTGTGTGTCAGTTATTATGGAAATAATCTAAAATGTTTAATTTGGGGTTTTATCATAATCTTTGCCTTTTTATGTTTTACAGAAATAAATACCTTATTTCAATAGATGAAAATGAAAATACAGAAGAAAGAGAAGCAGGTAAGTGGCCCCATTTCTTTCAAGTGAACACATCTAGTGTGCTTTGTGCTCTTAATGAGAGGACACTGGCAATGTTGGCTCACGTCTTTTTTTTTTTTTTTTTTTTTTTTGGTACTGGGGATTGAACTCAGGGGCACTCAACCACTGAGCCACATCCCCAGCCCTATTTTGTGTTTTATGTAGAGACAGGGTTTCACTGAGTTGCTTAGCACCTCGCCTTTGCTGAGGTTGGCTTTGAACTCACGATTCTCCTGTCTCAGCCTCCCAAAGTGCTAGGATTACAAGCGTGAGCCACCGCGCCTGGCTGGCTCACATCTTAACCACTATAAATTCCCTATTGCTTCTGTCTTCCTTTTTCCATGTATTAACAGATTCTATTCTGAATGACAATACTTGGATTCTTCCTTTTGCTTAAGTCTTCTCAATATAGGAGTAATGTAATGAAGATTGCAAATCAGAGTCTTATTCCAAATTAGCTGTGTAGAAATGTTTGCTCTCTTGGAACAGCTTTCCAATTCTTTATAATTTACATATTGGTCACTTGGGATATTTAGTTTACTAGCATTCTTTTATTTATAAAATTCTTGTTTGTAATGATATGTGGAGGGTTTCTCCCAGATGAAATAATGAACTAGTTGGAAGGAAGTAACTCTGAACTATTTGGTGTTTGGTTACTTGAAGGGGAGGGAAGTTCATAGTAACTTTAGACAATGTGACTCCTCCAGGATCCCTTACCTTAGTTGCTGCTGCTTCTTTTTTTTTTGGTACGGGGGATTGAACTCAGGGGTACTTGACCACTGAGCCACATCCCCAGGCCTATTTTGTGTTTTATGTAGAGACAGGGTCTCACTGAGTTGCTTAGAGCCTCGCCATTGCTCAGATTGGCTTTGAACTTGTGATTCTCCTGTCTCAGCCTCCCTAAGTGCTGGTATTATAGGCTTGCGCCACCACGCCCAGCTCTTAGTTGCTACTTCTGTTGCCCAGG
Organism: Geosciurus inauris; assembly: GCA_004024805.1. Taxonomy (NCBI): domain Eukaryota; kingdom Metazoa; phylum Chordata; class Mammalia; order Rodentia; family Sciuridae; genus Geosciurus; species Geosciurus inauris. Next base: position 39,389 of record PVHX01012825.1, on the reverse strand, counting down.
GTTTTTTTTATATTGAAAGGAACCCAGAGACCCCAGTCGAAGTGACCCAGGGAAGTGAAATGTGGAGATCTGCCTCTGTCTCTTGTAAACAGTCTCTGATAGGCTGTTTTTTCTTTTTACAAAATTGGGTAAACAACCCAGTAACTGAGGGATATGAATCCCTGTCTTTCACCAGGACCCTGTGCAAAGTGGTTCAACGGGACCAGCCACTTTCCTCTCCAGTCTTTCCTTAGGGAGCTCTAGTCAGATGTAGGGTGAAATAGGGATATGATTATAAAGACTACCTTTGGATTGTCCCTTTGATTTGAAGAAGTAGCTGATTCATGTGCTGCCAGTTCTTAATAGAAAAAGTGCTGACTAAACAATATCTGTACACTGGGTTTTTGTGTGTCCTGTTGAATTGTCTGTTGGTAGGCAAGCACTACAGAGAATACAGTTTTATCTGCCAGGAATTTATCCTGTGGATATACGTGGACAGGCAAAACTGTGTATACAAGACTTTAGCAAAAATGGAAAAGAACCCACATAGCCATCACAAAGGGAACTGTTTAAATCAGCACATGCATCTACTGGAATATTATGCCACTGTTAAAAAAAGAATGCAGTACCAAAGACATCTTGAACCCTTAGGAACTATTGCCATTTATGATACATGGGTAGTTTTGTAGTTCTTAAAAAACTTCATATTTAATTTTTTAAACATTCTTAAAGGTAAGCTTTTATTTAAATAAAAGCATTCTATAGCACTTACTTCAAAATGAATTCTGGTATCTTTCTTTCATGGTTTCATTGGTTTGCATTAAGACTTTCTCAGCCAGCCAGCTCTAATGTAGCTACATGTAGATGAGTTTTCATTTTAGACCTCACAGTAGTGTCAGTGAGCAGAATGAAGTTTTTGTTTAAAAGTTAATATTAACTGTGGTAGAGAAGCAGGTTAAATAAGTGGAGCTACTTTCAGGAAGAGTTTTATCAATATTGAGGTTAGGTCATTTGGGCAGCTGAACTAGAAGATGATGCAGGGCATGAAAATAGAAAATATGATTGAAGCTAAAGCAATCTATAGGCTCCAGAATTGAGCATGTACTAGAGAGTTTAGTTCCTATAGAGCAGAATCACTGCTCTGGAATAAATTTGGACTTTGATTCCCATGGAACAGGTTTGAAATTCCCACTTAGGGAATTTTAGTCAAGTAACTTTAGTCAAGTTCAGCCTCATTTTTCTATGAGAGGAGTAGTCATGCATGCCTCACATGTAGAAAAGGATTAAGGAGTAATTTGTCAATTCCTTAGTATTCAGAATATCAGTGGCAAAGAAATCTTCAGTATAATGGTAAAAGTAAACAATAAACTTTATTTTCATGATTCTAAGGCATTAGAAGTAGCAGTAAATAAAACATCTATTTTTTTTTAAAAACCCTCATTCCTATTAATTAATTTTTCCTCTGGAGAAAAATGATGTGTAAATACATTCTGATCGTGAAAATTCCCTATTTCCCTGTACAGAGTCTTACCAAGATAAATTAAACTGAGATAATAAATTTTATAGGTTAATCAGAATTCAGTAATAAATAATCATACTTCTTATTAACCAGAAAGGGTATAACAGGAGTAGTATGCCAAGAACAAAGCATTTAGAGATTGATTTTGTATTGCCTAAGGAAATGTAAGAAAAATACTTTAATAAGCATTTAAGAATGAATCACTTAACAGTCTTTCATTTGTCTTAAAAAATAAACTTCCTCTAAGATATGTATATATTTTAATTCCTAAGATGACTAAGCAGTATTAGGCAGGAAAATATTTAGCTAGAGACATAAACTGTGAATTCCAATTGCTGAAAACCTCTGTAGCACTATTGATGCATAGTACAGCTGAATATACTTCTTCATAAGGGGACATAGCCTCACATTATCAATGACAACAGGAATATTGATTTTTATTCATCTCAGCTTCTTGCTTGGTACTGAGGGAAGTATAAATATGACAAACATTACGAGATACAAAATATATATAGTATGGTCTACAGGCACTTGTAATCTGAAGAGGTAAGAGTTTTGTGACACATGTCCCATATAGAGCAGTGAACATAAGAAAATGTAAGGTTATAAGTAGAATTAAAAATTGGAGCTATAACCAGGAGGTGACCAAACTTGGATAACTATGGGAGAATCATGCTTCCATGACCAAGAGTCAATTAAGCAGAGCCTTCTTATGTCCTTTAGAGAATATAAAGGAGGTAGGTAGAAAGAGTTTCTTTAATCTGTGTTGTAGGAATCTCAAAGACCTTTAGATTATTAGACCTTATTATCTTCCCAGGGATGAATATTAACATAAATTGTTCACTAAACAAACATTTGTTAATTTTTTCAGCATTTATTCATCCAAGAAATACTTGAGTTTTACTTGAGGCCCAATTAAACAGTGACTTAAAAAAAGTTTCTCTTAAAAAATATATAGTTCAGTTACAAACAGGTAGTTAAAGTTGGAGGTGGTATATGCCTTGGAGGAGCCAGGATTTTACATTGTGGATGGAAGAGTAATGCTGTGGAATTGGAGAATGTGGGGGTATAGAGAATGTCAGCCTCCCCAAGGGATTTGGGAGTATTTTAGAAAAGGTCTTATCTCTTGGGAGTGGGGGCAAGTTTCAGCCAGGTTTTAGGAAAGGAAAATGTGATATATGGTTGGGTTTGGGAACATGCAGCCCATGGCAGTAAGGAGAAAGGAAAGGCCTGAAATTGGGTGCTAAAATTTGGATAGTGACCAAAGGTGAACTAGAAGAAAGATTTAGCTATCACAAAGGTCCCAAAACGGTTCCCAAAACAGCGGGGGAGGTACGGACTCAGATCTCTTTTTAGGAAGATGTTTTCCATGAATATGGATCACCAAATCATGGTCCATAATTCAGAGTAGTAAAAGAGGAAGAATAGCAAAATTGATAATATAGATGAGCAAATAATTCATATCTAAGACTTTTCTGCTTCATCCTACAGAAAATCTGATGCTCATGGCTAATATTAGTCAAATCTTTAGTTTGGTAGTCATTGGAAGGCCTTTTCAACATTACAAAGAGGGATAGTTAGCAAATTGTCCAGTTGAACCAGATCTTCAGTGTGGAATCATTTCAAAAGGACCTTACCCAACTCACCTCTGCTTCCAAAAAAAGTAAAGAAATCTGAGTGTTAAATGATAAAATGTTTCCCCCTATCTTTTAACATACCTTAACAGATCTGTTTTAATCATCATAACTGATTTTTTGTTCTGAAATGTATTCTTGAGGCTATAATGAAGTGACCTGGATGGGGAAAAAAGGCTGACTCATTTCATGTGAGGTATGATGAATGAAGCTAGGACCCTGTGACCTGAAGAAGTGAAGACTTAAGGGCATCTCATGGGACAGAGGTTAAATGCATCAGTTGTTGGTCTTGTCCATATGGATAGAGTTATAGGAAGATAGGCATGAGAAAGAGTATCCTGGAAAGTTGAACTGCCCAGCTGTGGCGTATGCCTGTGAGCAGTAAGCCCCCTGTCATGCTTACTGGAAGAGAGATGGGAGTTTGGGTTTTGGTGACCTCAGAGGTCCATCTTGACCAGAATCCTAGGGTTTGCCTGAATATTTATGTTTATAAGACAAAATTATGAGATGGATACAAAACAGTAGTTTCAATGGTACTAAGCTGCTAATTTTTAAATTCTGTGAATGAAGAGGCTTTATATCTGTTTACATGTAGAAAACATTGAAAAAAAAGAAGACAACTTAAAAGCTTATAGAATTGCCTTATCTCATGTTCTGACCAAAGGAGTCTGAGAAGGTCTGGTAGTTAGGCCTTTGCAGCATCTTGAAAGTGGTGATGAAAGGTTTGGATCTGGGGCATTTTTAGCTCAGACACAAGTGTTGATGCAGGTGTGGAGAATTGTCTTCATCTAACTTGGCTTTACCCTTGGGAAAACTGTCCCCAAATGGAAGAGTATTATTAAAAAAATAAATAAGCCGGGTGCGGTGGCACACGCCTGTATTCCCAGCACTTTGGGAGGCTGAGACAGGAGAATCGTGAATTCAAAGCCAGCCTCAGCAACAGTGAGGCACTAAGCAACTCAGTGAGATCCTGTCTCTACATAAAACACAAAATAGGGCTGAGAATGTGGCTCAGTGGTCAAGTGCCCCTGAGTTCAATCCCTGGCGCCAAAATAAATAGATAGATAGATAGATAAATAAATAAAAGCAGAAGTGCACAGCAGCTCCTTTCCATTTTTATGTGGTTTATAAATTGCTTATTAACTCCTCAACTGGTCCCTCAGCTGATCCTTTTACTAAAACATGGTTTAGAATAAATTCGCAACTTTTCATGAAGTCTTCATAATATTTAGACTGTATTAGTCAGCTTTCCATTGCTGTGAAAAAATACCTGAAAGAACTTAAAAGGAGAAAAGGTTTATTTTGGCTCACAGTTTCAGAGGTTTAAGTTCATGGTCACTTGGCCCTGTCCCTTGGGCCTATGGCAGAGCAAAGACTGTTCACTTCATGGCAACCAAGAAGTGAAAGAAGAGAGGACAGGGCTGGGCTCCCAATAACCCTTCTATGTCACACACCCAGTAATCTACTTACTTCCATCAGGCCCGTCTCTTAGAGGTTCCACCATCTCCCTATAGAGCTACAGGCTGGCAGCTAAGCCTTTAATATATGGGTCTTGTGTTAAAATACTGAGAGATGCCTTCCAAACTATAATACATATCAACATCAAAAGTTCTCATTTTTTTAAAAAAATTCTCATTTTTTGAGAATAAAGGAAATACAGTGAAGGAGGAAGCATAGTGTGTTCTTGTGGGTGGCTCTAGGTCTTCTGGTCCCTGCCAAGTCCATGTTTGATATTCATTTATTAACCCTCATCTTGGGACCCTTCTGGGTGAAGTTGAAAAGTCTTAAGTCACTTACTTAATATATATTTTGCTGAAGTGTTTATTCTTCATATATTTGTCATCTGTTCTAGGGAACAAGTGGATTTATGAGAAAATGGATAGAAGAAGCAAAGTTAATGAGTTGAATTCTATGAGTAAGGACTAGAGAGATAATGCTGTTGTGAAATAGATATTGGAAAGAAAGGAGAGGTGGTTAGAACTGCGATTGTGATTCCTAAGTTCTGTGTGTATAAAATATGCACCAATATGAAGTTATTGAAAGTAGTGGCAATTGAAACAGGAGTCAAACTGATTTGAATCTTAGCTTCTCCACTTAACATCTGTGAGTTATTTAACTTTTCTGAGCTGCTTCTATTTTGTAAAACGGAGTCATTGGAACAACTTCTAATGGTGGTTTTGCTAACATAATAACATTTAAGAAGCTTAGTATACAGCTTAGTACAGTCAGCAATTATTATTGTCATTATTGACTTCCATTTTATCTTAAATATCAAAACAATTCTGGGTACCCAGAGTATTTAAGACCAAAAGGTTGACATAGATAAAAAGAACCATTTCTTATCCACTGGCTCTAGGCCAAAGACTTTCCTGGGTTTATCTGTTTCTGTGATGAGGACCAGAGTGAGTTTCCCTCTTTTTTGAAAATCATTGCATTGAGTCATAATCTTTCCATTTGTTCTGAAATCCTTTTCAACTGCCCTGAGTTCTGTTTATCTAGATTTAAATCTTTAAGTGTTTTTCCAGGAATATTGATTGATTTTGAGGAGTGGGGGAGACTGGGAATCCAACCCAGGAGCACTTTACTATTGAGCTATATCCCCCAGCCCTTTTTTTTTTTTTATTTTTTTTTTTTAGTTGTAGATGGACACAAATATCTTTATTTATTTATTTTTATGTGGTGCTGAGGATCAAACCCATTGCCTCCCACATGCAAGGCAAGTGCTCTACCACTGAGCTACAGTCCTAGCCCCCTTTTTGTTTTTATTTGAAGACAAAGCCTCACTAAGTTGTTAAGGGTCTTGCTAAGAGATTGAAGCTGGCCTCAAACTTGCCAACCTCCTGTCTCAGTCTCCTGCGTCACTAAGATTACAGGTATGTGCCACTGCACCCAACGATGTATAATTTTTTAACATTTTTATTGGTGCATTACAGTGATACATAATATTGGGTTCATTTTGAATGCATATAACAGGTTATTCCATTTCAGTTTCTGGTACTTCTTTTTCTTCCCTTCTCCCTCCCTGGATTGATAATTTTGAATCAAAAGAAAAGATTTATTACTAGCAGTGCAGTTATATGCTAGTATCATTGTATGTTTTATCAGTCAGTCTTTTTCCATTTCATTGTGTTCTGTTCTTAGATTCTTGTCTCAATTTAATTGTTGTAAAGCAACATATTGTTGGCACCTTGTGGTCCATCTCTGATCTGTTCCTTTTAAAGCCATTTTTAGGGTGGTGGTTTTAATGTTCTATTCAGTAGAAGCTGAACAAAAATGGCTCTTTACCATTTTCCCCACTGACCTTGAGACATATGAAAGAAATATTTTTTGTTTTATGTTCTTGAATTTCCAACAAATATCTTTTATAGTCTCCTAACAAGGTGCTTTAAAAATAAAAACAACATTTCCAGTGATTGCTGATTTCAAAATTCAGAATTCATATATTTTTTATTACTAAATTTGATGTTTGGGGTACTTTCCCTTTTTCAACATTGAATGTACTGCATTTCTTGAGTTTCTCTTCTTCCTGTAGGGTGCCCAGCTCTGCCACTCTTTTTAAGAATATAACATTGGCAAGTTGCTTCATTTCTCTGAATTCCATTATCTGTAAGGTGAGGTGGGTAGACAAGACAAGTTACTTATAATTCCTGGGAATGGAATTGCTGAGACATCAGGTAGTTACATGTTTAATTTTAGAAAGAACTACCTGACCTTTTCTTAAAGCAAGGGTATATGCCATTGCATTTAACATATTTAACTAAGTTAAACTGGTCTGGTCACCTAGCAATATGTTATGGTTCCCTGAGAGATGTAAAATGCTCAGTGAGCTTTAACTTGTTGTCAACGAGTTGAAATCTGAGTTCCTCTAATCTTCCTTTTCTCTCTGTACAGAATGAGCGTCTTTATTCTAACCTCGTAGGATCATTGTACAGATTAGAGATCATTCAACATGGCTCACATAATCCTGGTATATCTATATGACATGTGCACCATAAATATTTGCTGCTGCTATTGTTATTGCCTCTTGATTGACTCCTTCCTGCTACCATCTGTCTCTAGCTTCTTTGGATAGCCCACTCTTCAGAAAAAAGGCCTTGATGTTAGATATGAGTTGACGAGAGGTCTTAATGTGACCTACAGCAAGCTGCTTTGGTAGAATTAGGTCTTTTATGGCTTAACTTATAAAGCCTCTTTAATAATCAAACCTATGTCTCATACTTTTTTAGTCTCTCCACCCTTGCATACTATGAAAACTTGATCCCTGAGGGCCAAGTGTCCCAGAATTTGGTAATATCCTCAGGATATCCGGGCACTGGACCCAGGCTTTAATTGGATACCTGTCTCTCACTGATGGTTTCCTTCTTGCCTTGTATTTTATTTTTTAAAAATGTAGTAAAAAACACATGACATAAAATATACTATCTTAACCATTTTCTTGTATTTGGTTTTAAATTCCTTTTATGTCCTCCTTTTCCTAAACCATCTTAAGTGCTGAATCAGCAATGAGGTAATCAGACTGAATTGTTTCTCTCTCTCTCTCTCTCTCTCTCTCTTTTTAAACATAAGTAGTGAGTCCTGCCAGAACAACCAGTTACCTTTGGATTTAAGCTTGTTTATAAGGCTGATCTTTATTTATGATAAAGATTAAATTTTTTTTTTCTTTTTCATCTCTTTCTTCTGGGATCCTCAGTGTTATGTTTGGGAGCACCAGGCTAGGGAAGGGCACTGGAAAAAAATAGAAGGGGAAACATGGAGCTGAATTTGCAGTCCCTTTCACTAGCAGGGTGGACCAGGAAGTGTGAGCACAGACTGGGTAACCTGTACAAGGGATGGCAACCACACCACCTGGGCAGATATCTAATTGCCTTTATCACATGCCAGTCCTCTTTTTAGGAGAACAAGCTTCTCACAAATGGTGCTGTTTCCAAGCCTTCATCTGAAGACAGTTGTAACCATCTTTCGGGAAAGCTTGTTGGTCTCTTTTGGGCTCTCCTTCAGTCATTTCTTTGTGCTTGTCTAAGGAGAGCGTGCTGTTCCCTGGAGCTAGCACCTACATTATTACCTGATTATTGCCAACCTTAGCTTGGTTATGAAATGGCAAATAGTTATTGGAACACCAAACCTGAAAGTATGAGATGAAACTTCTACTTCCAAGTGATGTTTCCTTAAAAGTGGTCACCTTGGGAGACTGTACTGTTTGTTTAAATAGTGCTCAAAAACAGCTTTGAAATTTCCTTTGTAGGGCTACCTTCAGCACCTGTGATAAATTCCTTCTCATAACATCTATCACAGTAAAGCTCCCTCCTATATGAATAGTTCGGTTTTTGCAAATGGCAGAAAGTTATTTGGGGCTGAATCTGGTGACTAAGATAGATGATCATACAGAACATTTTTAGTTAGACTCAAAGGCAAAACTTGGAACGATCCTGATTTTGTTCAAAAATCAGCCTAGCTGAATATCACTGATGCTTGAATGGTAGGTAAGAACAAGATTTGGGGAGATAAAGTAACATTTCAATTTGACACTGTATTCTTTCACCTCCCGGGGATACCACCTCAATTCCCGACCAAGGTCTCAATGCATTTGAATAGAAGCTTTTGTGTATTAGCCAGATAAATGACATTCTGGGTCAGAATATTGTGCCCAGGATTTTGTGCCTGCTAGTGGTTTCTAAAGGTATTCTGCAAAAAGCTATTGCTTAGTTGCCTATTTGGACATAAAACCTAAAAGATCTTTCAGATTTCTTTATACAATGTAGATATCTTTCCAGTTTTTTTTTTTTTTTTTTTTTTGGTACTGGGGATTGAACTCAGGGGCACTCGACCACTGAGCCACATCCCCAGCCCTATTTTGTGTTTTATATAGAGATAGGGTCTCGCTGAGTCCTTCCAGTTTTTATATACCAATTTATTTTATTAATTTATGTGTTTGTTTACTTTTGCAGTACTAGGGATTAAACCCAGGGCCTTGCATGTGCTAGGCACACACTTTACCTCTGAGCTACATCCCTAGTCCTTTTTAGTTTGCATTTTGTGGCAGGGTCTCATTAAGTTGCCAAGACTGGCCTTGAACTTTCTATCCTCTTATCTTAGCCTCCTGAGTAGCTGGAGTTACAGGCATGTATCACTGTGCCCAGCTATTTACTGACTTTTTTACATAACATTCTATCAGCACCTCAATACAGCTCCACTTGGGCCAAAGCACTGTGTCCCACTTGCTACTGTATCCCCAAGGCCTAGCACAGTAGAAACTAACACATTGTAGGGAGTCAGTAAATATTTATTGAATAAATCCACGCATTCAGATTCAATAGCATACTCTTTGTATGCAGTATGTAATAGGGGGGTAACATACTCATTATCTTTCTTTTACAGTTGTCAAATTTAAAGGTTTTGAATCACTCCCCAATGTCTGATGCCTCTGTCAATTTTGACTGCAAATCCCCATCCCCATTTGACTCCAGTACTGATCAAGAAGAGAAAATTGAAGATGTTGCCAGTCACCGTCTTCCCCAGAAGGACCTGTATGCTGCTGAAGAGGAAGCTAATACCCTTTTTCCTAGAAAAATGATGTCCCATAATGGGATGGAGGACAGTGGAGGTGGAGGTACAGGAGTAAAAAAGAAACGGAAAAAAAAGGAGCCAGGAGAGCAGGAGGGTGCAGCAAAGGGAAGCAAGGACAAGGAACCCAAGCCAAAGAGGAAGCGAGAACCTAGAGAGCCAAAGGAACCCAGGAAGGCCAAGGAACCTAAGAAGGCCAGGGAGCCCAAGGAGCCGAAGCAGAAGGATGGTGCAAAGAAGGCACGGAAACCCCGGGAGGCCTCAGGCACCAAGGAGGCCAAAGAGAAGCGGAGCTGTGCTGACTCTGCAGCCAGGACTAAGTCCAAGAAGGCCAGGTGCGTACCTGTATCCTTGCCCCAATCCTTGCTTCTACCTCTTGGGAGCATTTGCCTTTGGCATTAGTCCAAGCCCCCAGGCATACCTTCATTGCACTCCTGAGGTCCTAAGATTCATACCTCACTGGAAAAATTGGGGGACGGGTAGCAGAAAATCACTTGGCACTAGTGCAAAGGGCTGTCCCTGGAAGTTGCTGTTTTCCAGTTGTATTCCTGGAGTTACTGTGATTCAAAAATGACCTTTATGTTTTTAGGATACTCGAAGAATTCTCCATCTTCTTTGGACACCAACCATCCTTTTTGGTCTTTGTACTTAGTATGTAGCATAGTTATTTGGTCCTATCTCATGTGTAGATGTGCTGTGTACATGCTGTTTTGATGTGCTTTGTTTCCATATTAGCTTTCAACCAAAAATAAACATTTTCTCTCACCTCCTGTTGAGAGAGATAACCTTAATTAACACTGGTAACAAGAATTTTTGCTATTACTTTTGGATTAAGAAGAATTAAAATGTTAACATGCACAAAATGTAAGGGAAGGAACCTCCCCAGTGTGGTACAGGGAAAGCAGGGATGTTTACAACAGCAGCAGGATACAGGTGGAGGGTGCACAGTCATGGGAATCAGGGTGCAGTGGCCTGGCAGAGCTGGAGGTATGTGTGTTGTTCCCAGTATTAAGAGAAGTGACTTGCCTCCCCAGGATCCAGATTCTTGAGTGCAGAACCATTCTTGATCTACTTCTCTAGTTCAGGGTCTGGCTCAGTGCCTGACCTTTCCACAGCTGCTCAGGAAACGTTGAGGAAATGAGGCCAGAGGAAAACATAGTGACTTGTAGAGATCATAGGCCTGGATATGGAGTCACTGCCAAGTCAGTGATGTTAGAGAGTCTGTCAGAATTGCAAATGCACTCCTTACACAGGGAATTCAGTATTTGTCATCTTTGTACAAAAATATGTATTTTTCTAAATCCTCTGTGCATAGCATTGTATTTAAACTCTTTGAGGAAATGTTTAAAAAAATTGATTCTCAAGGAATTTCAGTTTCTGAAATCCAAATACAGAGGCAGGGTATCTCTGTTATGTCAGACCCAAAGTACCCATAATTGTGAGAGATTCATGTGTAATGCTAAGACAAAATAACAGACCATCATACCTATATCGGGTCAGGCACGAAAACATTTTAAGTGCTGTGTGCTGCAATTTGGAGTTTACTGGCTGGCTCAGTACTTTGTTCAGAAGGATGGTTTGTTGGGACCATATGGATAATTCCTAATCCCAGTAAAATTTTTGCCTTGTTATGGTCACTCCCTTCTTCCCCACAGGGGATTTCATCTTTTATCTATCGAAGTGCCTGCTGGGATGGGGATGGGTTGGGAGGGATGGTCCTAAGAATGTAGTTGGCAAAAAATGGCCATCAAATATCTTGTACTAGAATGCCAAGAGAAGTAGGCAAAATCAGGATTCTAACCAAAAAATCATAGGCTTTGTTTATTAGTTAATCTAGGGAGCATACTTTGATCTCCAATGTGTGTAGTGTCTTTTTGACTTCTGCCAATAATTTTCACCTCCAGGTTGCTTTGGAAAAGCTAAAGTGGTTTTTTAGAGTAATAACATCTTTGAAGAAGGGGAATCAGACTTGAACTTGTGGAATTGCTTATTTTGGTTTTACAGAGAACAGTAAGGAACCAGGACAGTGTTTGAGAATTACAGCTGTCAGAAGAGATGTCATAGTCCTAGTAAGGATCTGGCTTTGGTGTAGAAGGCCATAGATATCTGAGCTCACCTAGCCACTGACCTTTGATGCTCACGGTTTTATCTTCTTAAAGGAATTTACCTTTATATTATATAGGATGTGAAACAAGGTGATAGTTTATAGACATTGTCATTAATTCCATTTTGAAGGAATGAGTTGTTTCACAAAACAAGATTGGGTGACAAACAAAATCAGGATTCTAATTAATGAAAAACTTATAGGCTTTGATATGTATATATAATATATATATACACATGCATATATGCATGTAGCATTAATTAAAGGAACATGATTCTGATCTAAGTAGGCTGAATAAAAGAATTAGTTGGAGAAGTACTCATTGTGTTTTTGAGGGCTTTTAACTTAGAAGACAGTGGAACCTCTTGAAGTTTAGAAATTCAGGAGATCTCCTTTGAGAGGAAGCTTGACAGATAGGGATGGTCATCTCTTTAGAAGCGTGGACAAGTTATGCAAGTTTTTCTCTTTATTTTGGGGCTGATACATAATTTGGGTATGGTACTGATCTGTAACATAATAGAATTCTGTGTAACACAGATATGGTTCTAGACTGGTTAGCCTTTGATTTCTTTTATAAAATTGTTTTGGTCCCTATAGTTAATAATCCCACTGGTCAGCAGAACCAGTTTTGCTTATGAAAGGACATTAATTGATAAAAATATGTTAATAATTAGGTCTTAGGGTTTTTTTTATTCTCTTTGATTAACTCTTGCAGATTGGCTCAAGTGTGTGTTTTGAGCAGTGTTGACTTAGAGTCCACATAATATTTGATGGCTATAAATGAGTCACTGAGTACTTGAATTACTATAGGAACTCAACCACTGATTTACAGACTTCAACCTTTCCTACTTCCATCCAGCTGTCACCTGGCCAGTCTTTCTGAAACAGTGCTATTATCTTATTTATGTTTACAGTTGATAATGGTGGTAATAAATTATATGCTTTTTCCCCCACCTCTTGATTCTAAATCATTTGAAAACTAGTCCACAGAGATGAGATCCATTTATCAGCTTTATTATTGATAGACTGACTTGAAGGTCTTTCATTGCCTTGTGGCCAGAATCAGGCTTCTTGTTACTCCTTCAGCTGAGTTTATTTACCAAACCTGCAGAAAAATGTTGAAGCACTGCAAGGGCCACTGAACCAGGTATATTCCTTTCTTTTTGCCCAGACTTGCTAATTGGGTATGTCCCTAATTAATCAGGTAAAGTGAATTTTTTTTTTTTTTTTTTTTTGGTACTGGGGATTGAACTCAGAGGCACTCAACCACTGAGCCACATCCCCAGCCCTATTTTGTGTTTTTATGTAGAGACAGGGTCTCACTGAGTTGCTTAGTGCCTCGCCATTGCTGAGGCTGGCTTTGAACTCGCGATTCTCCTGTCTCAGCCTCCCTAAGTGCTGGGATTACAAG
>PVHX01012825.1:0-26081 GCA_004024805.1 Geosciurus inauris | reverse complement strand
GGTAAAGTGAATTTGAAGAAGGGCATAAAATATGTTTCCAGTTTTGTTCTATGGAAGTAAATTTGCTTTTCCTCAGGAAAGCATGGGGATAGGAAAATGAGATTCCCTCTAACAATGTGTACCTGATTAGAAGCTTTTGGTGATTTCAGTTGCTTCCAGGACAAAAATCCAAACTCCCTTTTTTTTTTTATTAATTTTTTTTGTCAGTGGTAGATGGACACAATGCCTTTATTTTGTTTGTTTATTTATATGTGGGTGCTGAGGATCGAACCCAGTGCCTCACGTGTGCTTGGCAAGCACTCTGCCACTGAGCCACAACCCCAGCCCCCCAAACTCCTTTTTCTGTTATTCAGATCCTGTTATGCTATAGCCAGGGAAATGGAGACCTATATAGAGAAGTGACTTGAGGTCATTGCCAGGGTATATTATAAACTCAGGCCTCCTGATTCCCAGACTTGCACATTTGCTTCTGCAGTAGGCCACATCTTGATCCTTACTGTGGTTTGATCTGTCCTGTAGGTATGATTTGTCTCCTGAACAAAAGTTTAAGTACCCGAGATTAGGACCACCATGTCTTGTGTCTTTTATATTCCTGGGGATTGATTGCCAGAGATGTTTGTCAGCTTCATATATGGTGTTTTGTATGTAGAATCTAATTGTATTCCAAGAACCAGTGGACAGAACTCTTCTCCCTGAAAATAAGACATATATCTTATATATGAATATCTTAGAATAATTTCCCTTGTTAAATAACATTAGATGTCTCTATTTTATAATTAAAGAAATGGAAATTTTTAAAAAATATCTCTTTATTGTTGTTTTTTATGTGGCGATAGGGACTGAACTCAGGGCCTCATGCAGGCTAGGCAGGTGCTTTACCACTGAGCTATCTCCCCAGCCCAAAAATGGAAATTTTGAAAGTTGAGTAACTTGTCAAAGTCATAGACTAAGGACAGCATTGTCAAATTTGACTCCAGGATCACTCTAGGAAACCCACTTTCCCCACAGCTTTGTATCTCTTCATACCTTCCAAAAGAAGGTAAGGAATGGAAACAATAGATATGAGTATCAAAGAAATTGTTTTTTCTTGGTAGGGAAATGGCCCTTCTTCTACAGAATTTTAGTTAGCAAGCTCCCTTTTATCTTTTAAAGAGCTAAAATGGCTCTAACTTTTCCTTTTGCTGTTTCCCATTGCCTTGATGTCTCTCTTAAATGGTGATAGAAAGAATCTAGCAAATTTTTCTTTCCAAGGATGATCTGAATAGTGATAAATATTTGGGGCTTAGGGATAAATGCCCAAATGTCTAAGCAAGAGAAACCTTTTAAATTCAAACTATCCTCTGATCTTTTCCCTCCAGATTATTTTTGAGTGTAAGTTTTATTCACCCCTTAATTATGTATAGCCTAAGCAAGAAAATACCTCCAAGTTAGGCTTTGTCAGTACCTTGATTCTAACATTAAAATTTCACTTAGTTTAACTTATTTGCTTGTACTGTGTTTTAATTTCAGTACTTTTTTCCCAAAGGGGATTGAATTCACTTGCACAATAAGACATACGTGGGGTGTGTGTGTGTACACATGTAAACACATTCATATATCTATATATACACATGTATAGATACATACATATGGCTATAAAGCTGAAACCAGGGGATCCATAAAGCCTTTGTCAGATCATATGGGACCATGAAGTGCTGATAGAAGGTTTGGGGAAATGATAATGGTTTTAGAAAAGCAACATACCAATTCCTTAGGAAAACCAATTATTTACGAATTGAGAAAGAAATTTCTCATAAGGTAACATTATGTGTTGTAATGGATATTGTCCTCAATAGCATTTTTTACAGTTCATGCCCCTACATGCCTGTGAGTTTAATATTTCTTAAAAGCCTTTAGTTAAAGTGAGTTCTGGGCAGTAAAGCACAGCTTCACGAGCAGGAAAGATGACCCATTCTGGTCGTATATACGGCTTCCTTGTGTTCTTACTGGATATATGGGAAGCGTGGGTACTTGAGGGGTAAGTTGATGTTCAGCCCTTTAGATTGTCCATTCATAAAACACGGAGTCAATCTACAATCCAAAAGTTTCCAAGGTAACTAGAGCGTAACTGATTCTTTGACCATCCTTTGAGAAATATGGGTCCCAAATGAAAGACCACAGGGGAAATGGAGCATATTAAAGCTTTTATATTCAACATCTGCTAGGAATAGAAAGCCAAAAAGAGGAAATGAAATGGTGTGATGATCCCCAGTCTATGCTTCAGCCTTTTGCTTCCATTTGTTTTGGTTTGTCAATCGGGGACAGACTTTTCTTCCAAATCCAATAAGCTTAGTAACATTCTGGAAGAAAGGTTTTGCCTTTCCTTTTTTCCTTTATGGTGGTTGCTTCTGGAAAGCGTTCAACGCCAGGTCTTCTGATTATACAGTCCTTGGAGCTGTCTGGTTGCTGCTGCGTAAGCTGATACTGCACAGTGTAGGAGGGGCAGTAAAAGGCAGCTAGCTCTCCTGACAAGAGCTGACAGATGCCTTGCTGTTTGAAGGCCAATCATTTGTCTTTGCTTAGAGTGGAAATCTTTAATTGAGGCAGGTTCTAAGCTGAAGAGATTCCATTGATGAGGTTATTTCTTTTGAGAGACTTGTTTTTACATTCTGATCATTGATTAGAACAAAGAAGACAAATACTAAGATTGAATGAGTTTGGAGTAGGATCCTTATACTTAGGGCAGAAATCTAAATGATAATGACAAAGACAATCTTATCCGAAGCTTTGGACAAAGTCTCCATTCCTCTTTTTTAAGAATAACCAAAGTGCTTACTTCATCATCCCTAGGGCCTTCTCAGAGTTTGTTATGTAGTAGACCTTCACAAAATCTGTAAGGAATAGTTATTAAGTAATAATGCTTGATAAATGTCTGCTCATTACTTACCCACTATATTTTTAGTGTCTTCTGTGTGTCTTGCTTTATGAGTATTTTTATTGAGAATTGATTAGTGAAGGAAGGAAACTGTCACAGTAGTATCATCTGAGCCCTGTCATTGAGGAGCCTTTTGTTGTTTTGTTTTTTAATTGTTTGAGGTTTTTTCCCCTTATTTTTTATTGGTTCATTATAATTGAACATAATGGTGAGATTCATGTTATGTATATTAGTACATGCACATGATAACAGCTTCAGCCTTCTTGAGTTAGAGAAACAGCCTTGCAAGTATTCAAGAAATAGGCAGAAGTATAAACAAATAAAAAGAACCTGGTATGACTGCATACATAATAGCCAAGGGGATTTAGGGAGTCTCTTGGAAGAGGTGAGTTTTAAGCCCGGTATTAAAGGAATTAGTAGATGAAAAAAGGCTTAAAAAGACCAGAAGACATTTAAACAAATGTTCTTTGGGAGGCATTCCACTTTTAAGTTGTAGACAAAGCATACTTCTGTGTTCCCTTCTCTTACTAAAATGATAGGAAGAAAAGAAAGGAATAAATTCTTCAAAAGTGAGAGAGGTTACTGCATTTCTAATCAAGAAAAGCCAGTGCTATGATACTGGTGGATAAATGCTGTTGAGGGAGTCCTGGCTCAGAGCACATGCAGGAGTTGTGTTTGTAGCAGAGGTGGAAATATTTCCTCCTAACTCGAGCTGGCGGCGCTCAGTGGCTGGAGAAGGCCAGAAATGAAGGGGCTGATTAACAACTGTCTGCAGAGTAGCTGCTTGGTTTGTAGCTCTAGGCTAACAGGGTCAGGTAGTTACTCTAAAGATACTGAGTAGTTTGTCTTGGGGAAAGGGATAGGGCTCCAATTAGGGACTGACATCTGCTAGAAGGAGCATGGGGACCTAGCTTCTCTGCCTTTCCTTGCCAATATCCTAAAAGTGGGGAGAGAAACAGACACTTGAAAAGTCCTGCACATTTCTGCAGTATCCTAGGCCAGGCCTTCCATTCAGGGGCAAGGCTTGTGAAGAAAGAACCTTAGTCAACAGCAGGAGAGCCTCACCACACACTTGTATCATGAGAAACTTGTACAGATTTTAAGTTAGCTTCATCAGATTCAAGATAATTTGTCTGAAAGACAAGAATGGGTTATGAAAAAAGGCAGTCAAAAAACAAAGAAATAAAAATTAAACATAGTTGCTTTAGCTAACAGAATTTTTAAAAATACATTGAGTATGGGCAGGAGTTTTGAAGGTATATAAGATCCGAATTCACCAGCTTTGCTGTCTGGGTATCAGGAACCATTGCTTAATGTTAGAAAATAACAAACTAGAGACATGAAAATACTTGGAGTTAGGAGGAAGTGTCAGTCGAAAGCTGTTCTCCCTGGGAAGTGGGATTTGTTGCTTTAGGGCCTGCTTGTACTTTTCATTTGAAACCCTTCTACACTGTCTGAATTTTTATTCCCATTTGCTTTTATTAGTTTTAATAAAAGATTATCAGAAAAGGCACTGCCTTTTTTTTTTTTTTTTTTGTCTTAGGCATATATTATCCTTTTTCTTTTTTTAACTAGGATCATGTCAGCTACCTCTTTGATCTTTGTTTTGATGGTGTGCTGACAGTATAAAGATCCTGAGAACCAAGGTAGATTTGGTCTCATTTTGTCAATGGTGGACTTTATCTTCTTCAGAATAATTCAGTGTGTGTGTCTGTGTGTGTGTGTGTGTGTGTGTGTGTGTTAACCAGTGTCTTTAAAAATCTATGCCAGCTTGGTTCTTTGTATACAGACCGAACTAATATAGTAATTATGTAAATGTTCAATTAAGTGTGTAAACAAGCCTTTTCAGGGCAATATCCACTTTTTTCAGGCCTGTACTCTTAGAAGAAGTATCAAAACCTGAGGGAGAGCCAGGCAGGAAGCTTCTTGAGTGGAGTAGTGGTCCCTGGGCTATACTCCTCATCCTCTGTTTTTCCATGGAGGCAGTAATTAGGATCAGAAGCTTAATAATTTTTATTTTAAAATGGGAAGATAAGTCATTTTGACATAATGTGTTTTGGTATATGAGATTTTTCCATACCTAGAATCCACAAGTACAGATTGAAATTAAGTTTGATTTTATTGTTACTAAAAATAGATACTTTGAGCCTCAGAAGTCTTATAGCTTCTTTTTTTTTTTTTTTCCTTTCTCCTGATCTGCAAGGTAGTTTGTTCTAACTTCAAAAGCTGGAAAAGAGAGGATTATGAAAGTAGGATTGCCTTGACTTAGACCTCAAGTGCCATTCAGTGGTGAGAGCCTTAGACCTTTGGATTGCTCAGAACTCTTCTTGGTTACAAGCAACAAAAACCCATCTTGAATTAGCTTAAGTTAAAATTAATAATCATAAGGAGGTTTATGGGCTTAAAGAATCAGAATCAGGAGGTTTAGTTTTTTTCTTTTCTTCAACCTGGCTGTCAGCTCTATCCTTGGCAAATGTTTCCTTCTTAAGGCTGGAATCATGGCTGCCTGCAGCTGTATAGCCTTATGACTCTACAACTTTATGACATAAGAGGAAAGACATTCAGTTTCCTAATAACCACTCCTGCCAGAAGTTAGTTTTTGTTTTTAAAGGAAGGATTTCCAAGTTTGTCTGACTGGGTCATATGTACCTGGACCAATCACTGTGGTAAAAGGAATAGAATACCATAAAACTAGCCTGAGCTGCATCTACTCTTGTAGTCTGGGAATCAGTATTGGTTATAAGAAAGAAGATAGGGAACAAACACAGCATCTACTTCAGTAGTGGAATAGGTTTATATCAAAATGGTTTTTTTAAAATTTACAAGTATTTATGTTTATATATCTATATAAAACAACTTATTTTGATAAATACCTATTAATATATGTACCTATATTATAATAGGTATTATAAATATGCACGTATTTATATGTGCGTGTGTATTTCCTGAACTATTTGAGAATAAGTTGTAAACATGATGCCTTTTTGTTCCTAAATATTCCAGTGTGTCTTTGCTAAAAGTAAGACTGTGATATTCTGATATATTTAGTGTCTGGTTATTCTTTTTATTCCCTTGTAACTAATTAGCAATCTGGAGGGAGATACTTTAAGATTGCACAAATATCCTGCTCTTTCCCTTCAAATTGTTCTTCCTGGATTTGGCATCCCTTGAGGATTTTAGACCGGATCCATCTTTCCTATTGGAGGTTACAAAATCATTTTCTAACTCTACCACTTCCTCTACATTTACCATTTGGATGCCGTGGGTAAACAGTTTTCTCCTTTCTCTTCTCCCTTATTTATTCATTATCAAGCTATCATCAGTATGGAGTCCTGTTGTTTTAATGACTTAACAGTTCTTCATTGTCCAATTATTTTTGGTGTCCAAATGGGGCAACAAGAGCTCTTCAAGATGTCTCCATTGTCATTTTGACATTTCACCATCATTTTTTCAAGCACTCCCTTACCTTCTGACATAGCAACATGTTTCTGGCTCAGTTTTTGTCTTCCCTACTTTAGCCTTAGAGTCATCCATTTCTCTGAGGTACAGAGAAACCAAGATCTGAGTGAGCGGTGTACACATTGTTAATGGAGCATCTTTGCTTTTAGGTCCTTTGGGTTGTGAAAACTGAGAGGACCACACACAGACATGCACATAGAGCTATATGTGTAGACACACATACCGAAATGTATGCACATATATATGTACGTTCATACATATTCTTATAGAAATTGCAAGTATTTGCATCTCCCCTCTTCCTCCATGAAGACCTCAGCTCCTGACATCAACACATTTGCTCATTTGCTTAATTCTGTACCACACATAAAATAGTTTAATTTCAGGTTTGCTTCCCCCAAACAACTACCAAGAAGAATGAGTTTAGAATTTGCTTGCTTTTCTGCCCCTTTCTGCTAAAAGCTGAGAGTCAGTGCGTTCATAAATCAGTGGGACTGAAGTTGTTTTCTCCATGCAATGTGATTATGCAATTCAATTGAAACACTTGGATTCATTTGCTTGAGTTCATTTTCATCTTTAGTTTTTTATTTTTTAATATGTAGAACTTTAACATATCTTCAAGAGTCAAATCTATGTAAAAAGGTATGCTCAGAGTAGTGTAACTTCCTCCTGTATTCCCACCCCATCCTTTCCCTATCCCCTATAGATAAATTATTGGGTGGTGTTTTGTTTTGTTTTAGGTTTTGTGTGTGTGTGTGTACATGTGTGCCTGTGTGTTGTCTTATTTTCTTGTGTTTCTGTAATGATAAATCCATATGGATGTGTTTTCTTATTTTCCCTTTGTACACAGAAAGATACTCTTTGTACTTTGCATATCAGCTTATAAAATTCTTTCTAATCATTTTTACAGCTGTATAGTTTCCATTGTGTGTACTCTAATATAATCAATCACTTATGTTTAGACATTTATTACTTTGCCACTATCAAATAATGCTACAATGAATAACCTCATGGGTATGCATTTCCATATTGTTGGAAGCATTATCTTTAAGTAAATTTCTTTTAAGTAAAATTTTCAAGCCAAAAAGTCTATGTACATGGATGTAGTTTTTTGTTAGACATTATTTAGCCACTAGTTTTGAGGAACCTGGAACTTCAAGAAGCAAACCAGTATTCATGGACCAAATCCACCTATAAATATAGCCATTTGGAGATGAAAATGTTTTCATTTGATAAAACTTTAAAGCTTAAGGTTTTAAAACTTGTTCCAGAGAGGGGAAGAATACATTTTATCCAGAATCATCCTGGAGAATGAATTCGGGTGATATTTTCTTGATGTCCTATTTGAAAATCCCATCTGTAAGCTTACAAGGAATCTTTTCTTCCTGATGTTTGTCTTTATCAGAAGAGCTCCAGGAAGAATTTTTGGAACTCAAAATTGATTCTGTTGCCAAAGGTAACCTCCAGAAAATCACTTTGAAGATTTCCCAGGTAGAGTATATTCTTATTTACCCCGAATAAGTGAGCAGGTTTCAGAGGGCACTTTCCAGTTTTACTGACCTTTATTTGAGAAAGTGTTCTCAGCCTCTGGCTAAGAATAGCTAGTAAGTAGTGCCCAGGCTTGACTTTGAAAGTGCCTCACCATGGCTCCTCCTTATCCTCATCATTTAATGTATTTCTGAAAATGCACACATGAATCATAGTGAAGTGGCTTATATCAAAGAGTTTCTAGGGGCTGGGGTTATGGCGCAGTGGTAGCGTGCTCGCCTAGCATGCGGGAGGCACTGGGTTCGATCCTCAGCACCACATAAAAATAAAATAAAGATATTCTGTCCACCTATAACTAAAAAGTAAATATTAAAAAAAAGAGTTTCTATTCCTTAATTATAGTTTGAATTTATTTTACCTTTTTTTCTTTAATATTTTTTAGTTATACGTACAGTATTATTTTGTTCATTTTTATGTGGTGCTGAGGATCGAACTCAGTGCCTCACATGTGTGAGGCAAGCACTCTGGCACTGAGCCACAACCTCAGCCCAAGTTTGGTTTAGCTTTGAGTATGATCTCGCATACTAAAGCACACGTTTCTGCATATTTTAAATGAAAATTAAACGTCATAGACAAAGTCTTCTTAATACAGTGAAGTTGCATTTAGTAGATAGATGAAGTTATTTCAAATGTTGGGAAGAAGGATTTAAGAGTTTTATATCAGAATCAGTAGGCCTCTGAGTATGTGATTTTGATGATGACTTCAGGATATTTTCAGATTTCTTTTAATTTGTGTCAAAACATTTAAACAACGCCGCCTTTTGCTATAAGAACCATAAAAAACCAACAACTATTGACTTGTGAATCTTTTTGTTTGGTTCATTGAATTCTTTTTGTTTCTGATTCTTCTAGTTATTGTTCTAATATTCAAATAACATTAAAGGAAATTTGAATTTTTTACATTTATCAAAAAGAAAAAGCAGGGGTTTTTTTGTTTGTTTGTTTTTGTTTTGGTACTAGGGATTGAACCCAGGGCACTTAACCACTAAGCCACATCCCCAGCCTTTTTTATTTTGAGACAGTCTCACTAAGTTGCTTAGGGCCTCACTAAGTTGCTGAAACTGGCCTCAAACTTGCAATCCTCCTGCCTCAGTCTTCTGAGGGATTTTCCCTGTGACTCAGATGACTGGAGTGTCAGCTTCTGCTCTGCTGCTATGGACTTTGGGACCTTTGCTGGTTTCCTTATTTGGAACATGAGGATTATTTGCTATGACTCCCCACTGGGACTGTTCAGTGACAGACACAATGCATAAGTACTGAGTAAAACATAACTGATTGCCATAGAGTTTTCTTAATAAGATGCTACATAATATGAGACAAATATTCTTGTGAAAATTTAGCATCTTTTGTTTAAGCTGTTTTACCCAAGTCTCTTCTCTATACTGGTAAGAACTTTGGCTTTTATTCCCTAATTGAGGGTACAAGTCCCTAGTTAAACTCTGTAATCCTCTGAAATGGCAAGACCCCTTAATTTTCACTTCTTCAAGTTAAACCAGAATTGTTTTCATCATGAATTTTCCTAGTACATAGACAGGCCTCTGGCATCATAGATGGGCTTAGCTTACACTACCTGGTTGGGAGTCTGTGAGGAGTGAAGGGTATGAGAGAGAAGTATTCTGGTCTATAGTCAACAGTGGTTGGGATGCATGTAGATATTAAATGAGGCCGTCCGGTTTCCCTCTGCCCTCACACTAAGTCTCCTGATAGGAGATACCAATAATGGCTCTTTCTTTGTCCTTGAGGTTTGTCACTTGCTAAGACATTATTGCTTCCATTCCTGCTGGGCCCTTCAAAGCATTCTCACTTTTGAGCCCTCATTGATCACATCTGTTATGGATCTTCAGTGCCTGTTGCCTGGACTTGGCATCATGACCCTTTTCCCAAAGGCTGAAGTCTAAACTCTTACACCTTGCGTACCCGTAATTTTTCCTTCCAGCTCTGTTGTGTAGTGCTTCTGTGTGCTCTTCCTGTTTTCCAGCCACATAGCTGCTTTTAACTACATGTGTCTATGACATTGTTCCATTCCTCAAGAATGCCGTGGTGATTAAAAGCACAAACTACCTGGATTTAGATCCTGTCTCCTCTGTTTCCTGGTCTGGTTACTCTGGAAATCTAACTTGATCTCACTGTGCCTCAGATTTCTCTTGGTAAAATGAGAATAAAGATACTGTCTGCCTTATAGTGTCATCTTGAGGCATAAAGGAGATAATCCATGTTAAAGAACTTAAAACTGTGCCTGCACGCAATGCTTATATAAATAAGCATTAGCTGCAATCATTATTATTAATTACTATTGTTTCTGTCTAATGTCTGTCAAAATTCTGTGTATATCTCTGTTCAAGTTTTTCCAAATGTCCCCAACACAAGTAATCTTATTTATCCATTAATGTGTTCATTTGTCTGTTGCTTAAATTTTTTTAAAAAACTTGCTTAAATATTAATTGAACACTTAATGTACATAAGGCGTAAGACTGCTAACTCAGAGGAATACAGGAACTTAGACTGTGGTAAGAGAGATCAGAGAAATATAAAATATTCATTCATTCAACAAACCTTTATTGAGCAACTGCAGAGGATCCAGACATTGTATGTAGTTACATGAGTTCTAAGTCTGGTAATCCATGGTTAATGACTAACCTTGGTGAAAGGTCAGACTTGGAGCACCTTAACCAAAGCACAGTTGAAGTTGTTTGAGGAGTATGGAAAAGAGATTTTACCATTTACAAGAGTCAGGAAAGGCTTTTTAGAGAAAATGTTGCTATCTTGGTAGGGCCTTGAAGAATAGGTGGACTTTACCCCTCTCAGCATCTCTGAGAAAGTACTCATGTACTGCCTTGGGCTGTGGCTATAGGTGGACTGTAGGATTTTTATAACTAAGCTCCTCAAGGGCAAGGACAGTGTTATCTTCATTTTTGAGTTCCTAGTGCTCACTTTGGGTCTAGGAGGAGAATACTCATTCTCAATAGAGGAGGATGACAGACTGGGGAGGTGTCTCTTCCCAGGTAACTTAGAGGAACATTTTAATTTGGTGAGTCTAAATATCTATGAAACAGTCAGACTTCCTGGTGAAGACATTTGTTTAAACCAAAAGTAGGATTTTTAGAGATGTTCATATTTTTCTTACCACATTGTAGCTGCAGTAGTTACAGGAAGTTGGATTCTGCATTAATCCATGTACATATTCTTCCCATATTTCTGTATATTTCTGGGAAGAAACTTTTTTAGATTCTCCATTGAAGTCTACCCCTGTCTAGGATTTCTGGGTATGATTTCATGGCCGATTATATGAGAAATCTTAGTCTTCAAAACTGCCCAACAGTTTTAATTCTGAATTTCTCCTTGTAGCAAGGAGCAAGGACCAACCCCAGTGGAGAGAAAGAAGAAAGGAAAGAGGAAAAGTGAAACCACAGTGGAGAGTTTAGAGCTGGATCAGGGCCTGCCGAACACATCCCTGCGGAGTCCTGAGGAGTCCACTGAGTCTGCAGACAGCCAGGTACAGCTGTGACCAGGAGCCTACTGGAGGTTACGGCTGCTGGACGGGGTCTTGCTGACATTGGTGCTCCTCTGTGCCTGTCTTTAGCCTACTTCCCTTATGCACAGACCTGGGCTGGGCTTTTTCTTGGTGGATGAGCAGGTAGACGACAGGCTTTTTCTCTAGCCCAATCCTTACACTAATGATTGCCCAGTTTTTTAATGGCGTTTGCTTTCTTCTTAGAAAGTAGCATGATATTAGGCTGCGGAGAAAGTTGATGTGGAAAATAAAGTTGTGAGCCAGACTAGGTAAGTCTCAGGGGGCCAGTTTGACATGTAGGTAATGCATTTAGTGCTCAGTGGTAGGCTAGTCTGAACAAGGACACCTTTATAATCCCAAATGCTAGGAAAGTCAGAGAATGTATTCATTATGCCAAAATGGAGTTTTGGTCAAAAGCAGGAACAGGAGATGCCCATCTAATTCAGTTCCTAAAATTATGCCATAGTATGCCTGAGTTGAGGCAACTTTTCTTGGACATGAATTCAAATATTTAAAAGTACTGTTTCCTCTGATATCTACAGCAATTTATCTGCACCATGGTGCTACAAGGAAACCATTGAGAATAAAACCAATTTACTGTACCTTCCAGGATCATCTGAACCCCTTCAGTTTCTCGGTGATCTCTAATGTAGGAAGGTGTCAGCTTGTAACATTGTAGTACTCATAAGTTGTGCCTGGTGTCAGAGCAGAAGTCCCTTCACTGCCTGTAAGCTGGGACTGGTGGCTGTTAAGTATCCAGAATGACAGGAGCAATCACATTGAGTTGATGGGATTTGACAAGGAGTTCAATGTTTATAAGATAGTGATCTGTGTATGGGAATGGGGAGAAATTTTTTTTTGTTTGCTTTTGTTTTTGTTTTTTTAATCTCTCACACAGAGATAAACACCATAGAGGTAACACAGTGAAGGAATGATGGAAACGTAGAGAAGATGATGGTCAGAAAGTTTTCTTTAGAAGAAACAGGAGATGAGGTTTTGCTTTTGTTTAAGGTTTGAATATCTGAGACTGTGCTAGCTGGTCACTAGTTTCCTGAAGTGGTCTTATTGCTGAGGAAAGTCACTGAGAAAGTGGTGGATGATGATGGGGAAAGTTGCTTGTTCTCTCTCTAAAAGGTACAAGCCACTTGATTAGAGATGAGTTCTTAAATTATGACTTGCTATTTTGTCATACTTCAAATGTCTCCCTACATTTCAACAAGTGTTATGAGATTATCTCAACG
This sequence comes from Geosciurus inauris, assembly GCA_004024805.1. Classification (NCBI taxonomy): domain Eukaryota; kingdom Metazoa; phylum Chordata; class Mammalia; order Rodentia; family Sciuridae; genus Geosciurus; species Geosciurus inauris. The sequence continues at coordinate 13,411 of PVHX01012825.1, read as the reverse complement.
TCAAAGTAAGTCCTAATAAAAAATGATATTGATTAGTTTTTCAAACTACATTTTTAGGAGTTTGTGGTGAGTAAATTGAATTTGAGCAAAATAAATAAATACATAAAAACCGTTGTTATAGTCATAAACCTGGGCTTCCCACTCATGCTGGAGTGGACCTCAAAGATGGTGGAGTTTACCCCTCTTCCCTGTTTTGTGGGAACAGAAGCCAATTCCAGAAAGGAGGAAAAACGTCACTGCTGTTGATGAATAAAACATGTCTTTCTGGACCCTAAGTTTACACCTTCTTTCTAGTGGATCATTGGCATTTTGGAGGCAGACTTTTATTCTCCCCCTCACTCAGCTACATTACATTTTCAGTGAATTTAGTCTGTAAGAGAGTTGTGTTTACAGAAGGTTCTTTTTCTAAGGAGGGAAAACCCCACTTGGAGTTTTAGCAAGTGTAGATGAGGATATTCTTGTGCAAGCTTTTGCCTTTGACTCTCAGAGATGCTCTGATGTTATGTTTGTCCTGTAGAAACGACGCTCAGGACGGCAAGTAAAGCGCAGAAAATATAACGAGGACCTGGACTTCAAAGTGGTGGATGATGATGGGGAAACAATCGCTGTTCTTGGAGCTGGCCGAACATCTGCACTCTCAGCTTCTACTCTGGCTTGGCAGGCAGAGGTATGGCCTTGTGTGAGGGTACTGATCATGCTGAGCAGTCATTGTGCCCTAGTTGATGGAGCTAGCAGAGCCCTTTGCTAAAGCATAAGTTACATCATTAAACTACTGCTAGTAACCTTTGAATGGCTTCCTGTTATACTTAGAATAAAATTAGGACTCTTTATAATCACACTCTCTCCCTATTTCACCAAATTTTTATTTCAGATAAGCAACTTTTCCTTCTCATTTCTCTGCGACCAAAGGGCTAGCCATCTTTTTTTTTTTTTTTTAAATGCTGAGGATTAGGGCATTTTACCACTGAGCAACATCCTAGTTTTTTATATTTATATTTTTTTATTTTCAAACAGGGTCTCGCTTAGTTGCCCAGCCTGTCCTCAAACTTGTAATCCTCCTGCCTCAGCTTCCTAAGTTGCTAGGCCTGTAGTCCTGTGCCAGCACTCTTGGCAAGGCTAGCCATCTTTTAATAAACAGCAGTTCTTTTCTCACCTGCCAGCCTTTACCAGTGCTATTCCTTCTTCTTGGAATGCTCTCTGCCATACGCTTCACTGGTTTGTCATCGGTTAAGTTTCAGCTAAAAGGGCATCTCTTTAGAAAGGTCTTTCCTGTTTCTTTTATCTAAAGTAGATTCCTGCCTGTTGTCTCGGAGATTCTCTGTTTTAGCTCCTTACTTATTTCATTCATAGCACTTACCACAGTTTGCAATTGTATTCAGATATGTCAGATCTCTGATTTTGTCTCTTTCATTAGAATATAAAAAGTCTTATACATGTTAATACTTGATCAGAGAATGTAATCAAATGAACTAACAAACCGGGCATGGTGGCGCAAGCCTGTAATCCCAGCACTTAGGGAGGCTGAAACAGGAGAATCAAAGCCAGCCTCAGCAATGGCGAGGCGCTAAGCAACTCAGTGAGACCCTGTCTCTACATAAAACACAAAATAGGGCTGGGGATGTGGCTCAGTGGTTGAGTGCCCCTGAGTTCAATCTCCAGTACCAAAAAAAAAAAAAAAAAAAAGAACTAATAATTACAATTTGTTGAATTTTAATTCAACAAATGTGTATTCAGAGTCAGCTAGAAGACCAGGTCCTGGGGTTTAGGGATGAGTATCAGCATATGACTCCTGCGTCCACAGAGCTTTGTCTAGGAGGAACAACACGTGGCTGTACTAATATGGTGATAAGTGCAGACCCAGAAGTATATGCTAGATGCAGTGACCACACAAAAAGTAGTGGACAGGGGTCCAGGAGAACAAGGATGCTGAAGAGCCATTTCCACTTAGGAAAAAAGCCCCAGAACCTGAAGGGCAACCTGAAAGACACCAGAGGCCATAGCCTGGTGTGACCTGCGGTGAGTGTGCTGATATTGGAGTGTGATTTGAGGGGTGGTGGGACATAAGGTCTGAGAAGTAGGAAGAGTCACACTTCACAGGGATACTAGCTATGGTATGTGGCCTTTATACTGTATGTTGAACAAGAGATAGGAGGCATCAGTAGGTCAAAGCAGACAAGCAGAATGACCATGTTTACATTTTAGCAGTCCCCCCTGCAGTGTCAAGGAGAGGATGATAGCATTAGGACTTGATATAAACAGAGGTGAGAAAGGAAAAGGGTTAAATGTTGTAAAGGAGGTCTGTGCTGGGGAGCTTATAGAGAAAAAATGAAAAGGAAGAGAAGCAGCAGGCTGAACATGTAGGAGGGGCATTATTGCCAGCAAAGTTCTGGGACGCAGGCTGTCTTGTTCTGAAGTTGCTGTTGCTGACTTGGCAGAATTCATTCTGCTAGCCGAGTGGCAGCAGCATAGCTGTCTGTCCCTCCTGGACACCAGTGTCTCACAGAAGCTGATAATGCTTTATCTTTTTCAGCCACCTTACCTCCAACTTAACGCTTTTCCATGTAATCACATATCCTTCCATTCTGTCTTTGCATGCGAAGGAGCAAGGGGTTATTGTTCATATTGTAAGGAACAGAATGATCCAGGTTAAGAGTCATATATCTACATTTAATTGATGACTAGCCTATAAGAGTTTAGTTTAGAGGCTAGGATTGTGGCTCGATGGTAGAGCGCTTGCTTCGCATGCGTGAGGCACTGGGTTCGATCCTCAGCACCACATAAAAATAAATAAAATAAAGATATTGTGTCCATCTGCAACTAAAAAAAATTTTTTTTAAAAAGTTGATTGTTGATCTCTGCTAAGGATTATACAACTCATGAAATAATACTTAATGGGAATAATAATTTAATGTGTTATTATTGCAGTAATTTTCAAACAAATAGTTAAAAATAGCTCTTGTAGGACTGCCATGAATTGATAGGATTGTGTTTCTTTGTAATGGGATTTCCTTCCTTAGGGATTTTATGGTTGATTTGGTAGTTACAACACTATAAAGAATTTTATTTTCTCCAAGTAGCCATTTAGCCTAAGCCATTAAACATATTTCAGATGTTGTTATGATTTCTTCCCTTGGTACCTGAAGGGCAGCAGTAACTGATGTGATAGAAAGAATTCAGCAAATTTTATGTATCTTATCAAGGCTCTTTTTTCTTCTAAAGGTGTAGCAAAGAGGATTTATATATGGAGAAATGTAAGATAGAATCTAAGTTTGCATTAATTATGCCTAAATTTTTTTTTTTTTTTTTTTTTACCAAATTTAAACAAGAATGAGGCTCAATACATGGTTTTGACTTTGATGTTCAGAGAGGCAATTATAGGATCTGATCTCTAAACCTGAGGTTGGCCTTCCATGTAAGACAAGCAGGACCACCTATGAGGAGACTGCTGTGGAGATCAGCTTATCAAGAGGTTTTCAAAATCAGTCCTAACTGCTACAGAACCAAAATAGATCTACTTGTATCTGTTTATCATAAAGGGCTTCTTGGTGAGAGCTGAACAGATTTCCCAGGCTTAATGAAAAGCTTGAAAGTTATGGATCCTATCTAGGATTCCAGACAATCCTTGGCATTCAGTGGCACAGAAAATCATTGAGGAAGATGAGGTTGTTTTTCTTATGTCCTCCCCCAAGGCCCTCTGGGTAATGTCTGCCTGTCTGCTCACTTCATTTTGGAGCAGAGAAGGGAGTGGAGTCTGCACTAGAAAGTCCCTGCCACCTCTCTGCAGGTCTGTGCCATGTCTTGTCTGCATAGTCAGTCCAATTCTGTGACTGTCGGCCCCTGTCCAGCCCCAGATTGTACCCTCAGCATTGGTATTGGAAGGTTGTTAAAAACATCTTTAGACACGACTCTTTCTAGATCTAGATTGACCTGTTATCGCAGCCCCACTTTGGTACTGTCTTGGTAGTCTCCATCTAGGGTATGGATTTTTAGAGGCTGGAAATAAGTTTTAATTCCTCACTGACTCAGCTTTCTTATTCTTTGTCCAGCTGATGTTGATGTCTGGAACAAACTTTCATAGTTCCCTGGTGCAACTAACAATATATAGACTTTTACAAGACTATTTGTTTTTGCCTCCTACAATTTGGGCAGTTAGTATGATTTTGCCTTTCAGAGCAAAAGTACTTAAGTTTGATTAAGTCTTCAGCTCACAGTGCTCTCCTGTGCACTCCTGTTGGGTCTTTGCCTGTGGTACCCTCTTGGGGCTTTCTTTTCCTGACAGGCTGAGCTCAGTTTTCCCTTTGAGGATGCTCCCTGCTCCCCCTGTACAGTGTGCTGTAGTCATCTGAACACTAGCCTCAGCACACAGGGTGACAGGAAAACCAAAAGGAAACAGTCTGAAGAGAAATAGTGCACAAATTTGTGTTTGTACTTAAGGAAGAAAGGGGAAGACAAAAAACTGTCCAACCTGGCTGAGAAGACCAGAGCCTGATGTGGAGGGCCCACACATGCTGTGGCACGGAGTCAGACAAGGTCCTCTGTGCTCCCTTAGCACTCAAACATATTTAATCCTGTCCTTGTCCTTTCATTATCCTTTAAATACTTGCCATCTCTTGTTTCTTTCTTCTAAGCCATGAGCTACTTTAGGGTAGGTTTGTGTCTTCTGCATTAACCCCCAGGAAACATTTAAATGAAACCTTTCCTACACACTTTATCTTCTGTTTTGTAAGTTACTGCTGTTGTTGCATTTATTCCCAAAGTGGAGAGTTAGCTGGAACATTTGAGCTCTTTATCTGTAGTTTGTGACTGCTCTGATTTTTTGGTGCCTCTGCCATACTGTTTTGAGTGTCATTCTTGATTGATCCTTTAGTCAGATTGTAAACTTTTCAAAAGAGACATTAATTTTTTGTGATTTTCATGTAGTATAGGTTGAGATTTATTTGTTAAGTAGTAGCTAACATGAAGACTTTCAGTTAGTTATACTTATCTATTTATTTAATGAATGAATAAATATGGCTAAACCATTATGTAAACAGGTATAATTTTTTGAACTCATGGATTAGAAAGATAAGAAATATATGTATATTTTTAAATCCAGGCTCTTTTTTCCTCCATTTATTTACACCGGCGTACTTTTCCCATTGTTATTGATCTGTTTCTCCCTCCAGGCAGCCACTTAAGTCTGCAATCAGACCTCCTTTTCTAAGGTTCCTTGCTGCCTTTTGGCATTGCTGTACTTTTGCACCAGTTTGTGTGACTCCATACCATGGCCTCAGTTTGGCCATCAAGTTGGACAATTTCTTGTGTTCCCGTTTCTTCATTAGGTACAAACACAAATTCCTACATTCTGTTTCTCCTGACGCTGTTTCCTGTATTTGTTTCCTCTTTGTTTCTGCTGTAACTCAGTGTTCAGATGACCAGAACACAGTTCTGTAGCTCCTTTCTGTAAGTCTCTGTCCTTCCTAATTTGATATCAGACTAACTTTCCCAAAATACCAAGGGAATTGCTGCTATTTTTCAAGAATATGAAGTGATGACTCCTTAACTGCTGTTTTTAGAGCAAAACTCTTGCTTGATTTTTAAAAATGTGGTCGCATATTACCCATTTATTCCCCATTCAATATAATGCTTTTACTCTTAAGAAGATGAGTTTCTCTCCAGCAACTTGGGAGGCTAAGGCAGAAGGATTGCCAGTTTGAAGCCAGCCTCAGCAACTTAGCAAGACCCTGTGTCAGAATAAAAGATAAAAGAACTGGGGTGGTAATTCCAACCTCCAGCACCACAAAAAAGAAAGAAAGAAAGAAAAAGAAAAGTTTATGTTACACATAGATTTTTTTTTTAAAACTGGGGATTTAACCTAGGGGCATATTACCACTGTGCTATAATCCCCAGTCTTTTTTTTTTTTTTTTAAATAAGATTACATTCTTTTTTTAAAAAAATTGTTTAGTTGTAGATGAACACAATACCTTTATTTTATTTTATTTGTTTTTTATGTGGTGCTGAGAATTGAACCCAGTGCCTTACACATGTGAGGCAAACACTCTACCACTGAGCCACAACCTCCAGCCCCCAAGTCCTTTTTATTTTTTATTTTGAGATGGAGTTTTGGTAGGTTGCTGAGGCTAGCCTGAAACTTGAGATCCTCCTGTCTCAGCCTTCCAAGTCACTGGAATTGCAGGTGTACTTCTTATACTATCATCCTTTCACTCTTTGGGTTCCTTTCATCTTGCCTTGTCTTTGCTGTCCTCTCTTATGAGCCATCGTTCTTTAGGGTCCAAGTTTTAGACCCTCACCTCTTCTGTAAGATCCAGGCTATTCTCTTTGAATTCTTATTGGACTAGTAGTTACTGTTACACCATTTAGCGTTTACCCTGGGGCATTTCTTTTTTCTTTCTTTTTTTTTTTTGGAGGGGGGTACCAGTGATTGAACCTAGGGATGCTTAACCACTGAGCCACATCTCCAGCCACCCCCCACCCCTTTTTAAACCATTTTGAGACAGGATCTCGCTGTTGCCCAGCTGGCTTTGAGCTTACAGTCCCCCTGCCTTAGCTCCTGAGCTGCTGGGAGCCCCTGGGATTACAAGAGTTGGCCACTGCCCTGCTACTGTGGGGCATTTCTAAGACAAATGTTTATTGTGTTTTCTCTGGGTGAGTGTGAAACCTTTGATACCGTGCACCACACTAGAGGCCACTTTTGAACCTTCTGTGGCAAGCTATAAATGTTGATTTGAAATGTGATTTGCTTACTACTCCCCTCCTTATGGTTTTATAAATAAAAATAAATGAAGTGGTTAGTTGAGGTTTGAAGTGAATAGAGTTGAAAGTTTTTGTGATTTTTCCTCAAGGATAACATTTTTAAATTATATGAATCTCTGACATACAAGTAAATGAATTAAAATGGTCTTCTTTGAAGGATAATTTGAGAAAATTCCAAGCAGTTAAGAACAGATGGTGGTTATGGAAGTGCGTTTGGCAGGCAGATTTAGTTTATATCTGTGTGTATCTGTGTACACTGAGTGTTTGTACACATATGATCATGCTTATGCACAATTGCTGTCTAGGAAAAAAAATCTTGATTTTCCAGTTTCCTTCCTACTTTGATGTGTGTTGGGGAATGTTATTCCCTTTTCCTTTTATTAAGATAGAATTAAAACCTGTTTTCAGCATTTTAATGATCACAGATGATTTTCAATTTTTAGAATTTTCCATTTATATGAAGCTAAAAACAGAAGAGAGACAAAGTACATTTTTCAGAGATACCTGTATGAATAGCAAAACTATAAAGGAAACCAGGTAAATGAGAACTCTGTAAATTGAGAGGGAAGCCAAGTGGGAAAGGGGGCTTCAGAGAAGTACCCAGGATACTTCTCTTCTGCTTCTTGACCTGAGCAGTGATTATAAACCTAAGTGTTTGCTTTATAACTCTTTGTTAAGCTGTTTTTTTTTTTTAAAAGACAAACCAGTTCTTTAACACTAGTGCTGAATCCCCATTATTTAATATGTGCTAAAAGATAAATTTCAATTTTATTTCAGACTCCTTAATTTTTACTTTTCTATAATTAAGAATGTTTTTCTTTTTCTTTTTTCTTTCCTTTTTTTTGGCACTGGAGATTGAACTGAGGGTCACTCGACCACTGAGCCACATCCCCAGCCCTATTTTGTGTTTTATGTAGAGACAGGGTCTCACTGAGTTGCTTAGTGCCTCGCCCTTGCTGAGGCTGGCTTTGAACTCGTGATTCTCCTGTCTCAGCCTCCCTAAGTGCTGGGATTACAGGCGTGCACCACCACGCCTGGCTATAAGTAAGAATGTTTTTAAGCCTTAATACTCAGAATAAATACCTGTGCTTTCTCATCCATGTATTCACATTTTGTTAGATTTGGTTCTAGTAAACACTCTGAGGAACAATCAAAATCCTGCCACGTGAAGCCATCTCTTACCTTCTCTGTTCTTCATGGTAGGTAAGGTAGGAGCATATTTGGCCAGGTGGTAGCACATACCTGTAGTCCCAGCAATTTGTGAGACTGAGGGAACAACCTATGCTAAGTCCCTGAGGGAGAAGCATGTTTACTATGTATGAAGAACAGACAGAGATGTGAGAGGTAGCAGATGAGGTAGGAGGGTAGGCATAGATCCTGTAGGTTTTGAAGACCTTTGGAAGGTCTTTGGTTTTACTCTGAGTTAAGGAGAAGCCTTTTAAGCAGTAAAAGCAGAGGAGGGGCAGGAGGAAGCAGAGGAGTGAAATACTAAAAAGGGTAATTCTGAATGTTGTATTGAAAAGAGACTTGTGGGATAAGAATAAAAGCAGGGAGGCAAGTTAGGAGGCCCTAGGGAATAATCTGGGTGAGAAATGAAGGTGGTATTGACCAGGGTAGAAACAGTGGAAAGGATAAGAAATGGACAGGTTTCTGGACATATTTTAAAGGTGGAAACAAAAAGATTTCTTGACCAATCAGATGTGATATATGGAGAGAAAAGAGAAATGGATTATATCCTAAATTGAGTACCTAAAAGAGTTTCCTTTAACTCAAATGAGAGAGGATTGTGCGGAGTTAGGAGCAGGGGTGTTGACTAGAAGACCAGGCTAGGGATTTAGTTTTTGGATATTTTAAGTACCACAAGATAATCAAATGAAGATGGCAAGTAACAATTAGATTACAATAAGAGTCTGTAGTCAGGAGACAGTTTCTGAGCTAGATATATAAATTTGACAGGCATCACAATGGAACCATGAGACTAGATGAGATAACCAAGAGAATGAGTATAGACAGAAAAGAGAAGAAACCCAGAAACTAGGCCCCAGGCAATTCCAGTAATAAGTTAATATAAGATTTCCCCTACCTATAAGGTTGTAATAGGCCACCACTCAGCTATAGTGTTGGGGGGGGGATTAAGTTACAAAAACCATATTTTTAAAGACATCTAATAGCTGTGGAAGCATCAAGAATTCAGTGAACTAAAATTCCAGACAGTAAAGAATCATTCCTAGGGGAGCTGACAACAGCTGGCTGTTGTCTTCTCTGAAGATATTTCCCAGTTCTGGGAGCAAGCTAAGGAGCAAGCAGGGCCCAGAAAAAGAGACTGTTCTGATTTGAAGAGAAACCCACTGGCCCCATTGGTGATTGAACATACACAAAGGCTGGTGAAGTGATTGGAAACTTAAGGAATCCCTAAAGCAAAAGGATTTCTCCCCAGAGACTTTTGCTGAACTTAGGATAGCCCAGTAAACTAGGAGCTCAGCGAAAGACAATTTGAAATCTCATAGCATCACAGTACTCAGATGCAAAAAAACTTCACTAGAGGGATATCCTACCACAAAAAAATTCACTCTCTCTTACAATTATTGTCATACTTTCTAACTTCCTTGAGGTTGGAGAATAAAAAGCTACTCAGAACCTCAACAAGGTGCCAGTGGTTTACACCTATAATCCCAGTGACTCTGGAGGCTAAGACAGGAAGATCTCAAGTTCGAGGCCAGCCTCAACAACTAAGTGAGACCCTAAGCAACTTAGTGAGACACTATCTCAAAATAAAAGGGCTGAAGATGTGGCCCAGTGTAAAAGCATCTCTGAGTTCAATACCCAATATCAAAAACAAACAAATAAACCTCCACAGGGTATGTTTCAGGGCTCAGGAGAATAAAGATCTGCCAGCCTCTCAATTCAGTGACCTTGGATATTTATGTTGTGGGAGCTTGAATCTTAACATGATAACCCAACCCTTCTCAACTTCAAGAATCAAATAGATCACAACACAATAATACTGGGTGACTTTTTAACACACCTCTCTCACCACTGGATAGATATCCAAACAAAACCTAAACAAAGAAACTATAGAACTCAGTAATACAATCAATAATTTAGACTTAACAGACATATATTGAATATTTCATCCATCAATGAGTGAATACACTTTCTTCTCACCAGCACATGGATCCTTCTCTAAAAAGGACCGTACGTTATGCCACAAAGCAACTCTCAGCAAATACAAAAAAGAAAAGAAAAGAAATAAAGATACTACCTGCATTCTATCAGACCATAATGGAATAAAATTAGAAATCAATGATAAAATAAAAAATAGAAGCTACTCCAACACCTGGAGACTAAATAATATGCTATTGAATGAAGAATGGATAGCAGAAGACATCAGAGAGGAGATAAAAAAAATTCTTAGAGGTAAATGAGAACACTGATACAATGTATCAAAATCTCTGGGTCACTATGTAGGCAGTGCTAAGAGGAAAAGGTCATTACATTGGGCTCATTCATTAAAATCATAAAAAGTCAACAAATAGATGACCTAACATTATATCTCAAAGCCCCAGAAAAAGAACAACAAATCAACACCAAAAATATTAGAAGACAGGAAATAATTAAAATCAGAGCTGAAATCAGTGAAATTGGAACAAAAGAAACAATTGAAAAATTTGACAAAATGAAAAGGTGGTTGTTTGAAAAAAATAAATAAAATTGATAAACCTTTAGCCATGCTAATGAAGAGAAGGAGAGAGAAAACTTAAAAAACTAAGATTTGTGATGAAAAAGAAAATACCCCGATGGACACTATTGAAATGCAAAAGATAATTAGAAACTATTTTGAAAATTTATACTCCAATAAAATAGAAAATCTCAAAGACATTGACAAATTTCTAGAGACATATGATCTACTCAAACTGAATCAGGAGGACATACACAATTTAAACAGATCAATTTCAAGCAATGAAATAGAAGATGCCATCAAAGCCTACCAAGAAAGAAAAGTTCAGGACCAGACGGATTCTCAGTCGAGCTCTACAAGACCTTGAAAGAAAAGCTAATACCAATACTCCTCAAATTATTGCATGAAATAGAAAAGGAGGGAACCCTTCCACACTCATTCTATGAGGCTAGTAATTCCTTGATACCAAAACCAGACAAAGACACATCAAGGAAAGAAAACTTCAGACCTATATCCCTAATAAACACAGATGCAAAAATTCTCAATAAAATTCTAGCAAATCACATACAAAAACATATTAAAGAGATAATGCACCATGATCAAGTGGGGTTCATCCCAGAGAAAGTTCAGTTCAACATATGAAAATCAATGAATGTAATTCATCATGACAGTAGGCTTAAGATAAGAACCATATGATCATCTCAGTAGATGCAGAAAAAGTATTTGACAAAATACAGCACCCTTTTATGTTCAAAATCCTAGAAAAACTAAGGATAATCGGAACATACCTCAGTATTGTAAAAGCTGTCTATGCTAAGCCCACAGCCAACATCATTCTAAATGGAGAAAAATTGGAAACATTCCATCTAAAAACTGGAACAAGATGGGGATGCCCTCTTTCACCATTTTTATTCAGCATAGTCTTTGAAACTGTAGCCGGAGAAATTAGACGAAAGAAATTAAAGGGATAGGAATAGGAAAAGAAAAACTCAAATTATCACTATTTCCCAATGACATGATTCTGTAGTTAGAGGATCCAAAAAATTCCATCAGAAAACTTCTAGAACTAATAAACGAATTCAGCAAAGTAGCAGAATGTAAAATCAGCATCCATAAATCAATGCATTTCTATACATTAGTGATGAATCCTCTGAAAAAGAAATTAGGAAAACTATCCCATTCACAATAGCCTAAAAAAAAAAAAAAAACACCTTGGGAATCAACTAACAAAAGAGATGAAAGACCTCTACAATGAAGACTATAGACCACTAAAGAAAGAAATTAAAGAAGACCTTAGAAGATGGAAAGAGATTTCCCTTTTTCTTGGATAGGCAGAATTAATATTGTCAAAAATGGCCATACTATCAAAAACATTGTACAGATTTAATGCAGTTCCAGTTAAAATCCCAATGACATTTCTCATAGGAATAGAAAAAGCAGTCGTGAAATTCATTTGGAAAAATAAGAGACCTAGAAGAGCCAAAGCAGTCCTTAGCAAGAATAGTGAAACAGGAGTCATCACAATACCAGATCATAAAGTATACTATAGAGCTGTAGTAACAAAAGTGCTATGGTATTGGCACCAAACAGACTTGTAGACAAGTGGTAGAAAACAGAGGACACAGAGACAAACCCACATAAATACAGTTGTCTCATACTAGACAAAGGCACCAAAAACTAATATTGGAAAAAAGATAACCTCTTCAACAAATGGTGCTGGAAAAACTTGAAATCCATATGCAGCAAAATGAAATTAAATCCCTCTCCCTCTCTGCACAAAAATCAACTGAAAGTGGATCAAGGACTTAGGAATTAGACCTGAGGCCCTGCACCTAATAGAAGAAAAAGTATGCCTAAGTCTTCATTGTGTTGGCTTAGGACCTGACTTCCTTAACAAGACTCTTAAAGCGCAAGAAATAAAATCAGGAATCAATAAGTGGGATGGATTCAAACTAAAAAGCTTCTTTATAGCATAGGAAACAATCAATAACATGAAGGTAAAGCCTCCAGAATGGAAGAAAATCTTTACCACACACACATCATAAAGAACACTAATCTCCAAGATATATAGAGAACTCAAAAACTTAACAGCAGGGCTAGGGCTGTGGCTCAGTGGTAGAGCGCTTGCCTCACATGCGTGAGTCACTGGGTTCAATCCTCAGCACCACATAAAAATAAATAAATAAATAAAGATATTGGGGCTGTGGCTGTGGCTCAGTGGTTGAGCGCTTGTCTTGCATGCGTGAGTCACTGGGTTCGATCCTCAGCACCACATACAAATAAATAAATAAAAAAATAAAGATATTGCGTCCATCTACAACTAAAAAAATATTTAAAAATAAATAAATAAATAAATAAAGATATTGCATCCACCTACAACTTAAAAAAAAAAAAAAAAACCAGCAAAAGACCAATAACCCAGGGGCTGGGGCTGGGGCTCAGTGGTAGAGCACTTGCCTCGCATGCGTGAGTCACCAGGTTCGATCCTCAGTACCACATAAAAATAAATAAATAAAATAAAGATATTGCGTCCATCTACAACTAAAAAAATTTAAAAAACAAAAAAACAAATAACCCAGTCAATAAATGAGCTAAGGAACCAAGCAGACACTTCACAGAAGAAAATATGCAACTGATCAACAAATCCATGAAAAAATGTTTAACATGTCTAGCAGTTAGAGAAATGCAAATCAAAACTACTCTAAGATTTTATCTCACTTCAATCAGAATGGCAGTTATCAAGAATGCAAGTAACATGCACATAAATACAGCTATCTCTTACTAGACAAAGGTGCCAAAAGCATACATTGGAGAAAAGATAGCCTTTTCAACAAATGGTGCTGGGAAAACTGGAAATCCATATGCAGTAAAATGAAACTAAACCCCTATCTCTCACCATGCACAAAACTCGACTCAAAGTGGATCAAAGACCTAGGAATTAGACCAGAGACCCTGCGTCTAATTGAGGAGAAAGTAGG
>PVHX01012824.1:0-57353 GCA_004024805.1 Geosciurus inauris | reverse complement strand
CTTCCTTCCTTCCTTCCTTCTGCATTTCCCTGATAGCTAATGGTGTTGAGCAGTTCTTCATGTATTTTTTGGCCATTTGTATTTCTACGTTTTTTTTTCTCCTAAGGAGTTCAGACTCTATTTCAGCAGAATTTAGTTTATTGGCTCCATATTTTCGTTTAGAAGTTCTTTGTGTTCCCATTTAGTATATGAAGAATGAGAAAGATTCATTATAGTAAGTTATCTTTGCAACATTTTTTTTATTCTAATGCAGAGGTCACCAGTATTTTAGTCTCTCTTCAACACACAACTATTAAATAAACCAAAATTTCCAACAATTTTCTTTCAGCTGTTTTCTTAGAGAATTGATCCATGGACAATATAATAAAATTATTTTCTTTGGGATGGGAAAATTCATCTGAACCATTCAATGTCATAGTAAAAAAGCAGTTTTTAGGCAAATGTTATAATCGAACTGGATAAGCATGAATTTGATTCTGATTTCCTAGGGCTAGCCAAATGGCTGTTATATGCTCTTGTGTACGGGAGGGCTGAACATCGGGTTTCCTGTTCCTGTGGTCACTTGGTTGTAGTTTTCTCAGAGTTCAGTCCTTGGAGAATTAAGTGTGGGCCATTGTAGCAATCTGCCCATGAGGTGTTAAAATTGTCCTATGGTTACCAGCTGCACCTGGATATGTCAGCTGCTACTTAATAAATCAAGGTTTAGGCAACAGAGAAGAAAGAACTTTTGTAATGGGGACTTTGTTGTAGCAGAGAATTATAAAAGAGGAAAAGGAGTCATAATAAGCTTATTAAATAGTGGTGATAACATGAAATTTGATTTTAAGCACTTTTTATGAAGAGGTAGTGTGAGAGATGGGAAAGAATATGTTGAATTAAAACACAGAGTAAAATCAATGGTTCCACAAACCCTCTCCAAATAAACAACGCCCATCACCAAATACAACACAAATATCTCTACATCACTATTAGAGACCAACATCCAGAATAGTCTTGTCTTAGGCCCTGAATTTAGAATTCTAAAGGCCAGAATTTGTAGCTAGCTCTTTTATTTAAGAAACAGTCGGCCAACACAGTCTTGCCTCGGGTGGCTGTAGCTCAAACTGAAGTGAGTAGAGTTCCACCAAAGGGCCGTGCGGCTGTCACCTGGGAGTGGTGACACGCTGGGCCACGCTGGCAGGCTCCACTGCACATGTTACGGGAGAAGGAAAGGAGGTAGCGGGGCTCTGGGGCCTTAGCTGGGGAGTGGAAAAAGAGGGAAATCAAGTCACAGAGCTGTACTTGTCCCTTGCATCTGTCCTGTTGCAGTCCAAGTTGTGTGGACCAACCCAGTAGCATCCTAAGTCATGTTTCCCCTTGCCTTCTTCCTGTTACACACAGAACCAAACTCTTCTCCTGAGTCAAGTTCCAACACCATCTTTGCCCGTTTTAAAAATATCCTCAGTGACTCCTTCCATGGTGCCACATTTAATTTAATGGTTAAACTGGCTTCAGCTCTCTGCAATAAGTTGTTCCTCCTAAATTCCCATCCCTGTCCCCTGAGGTGTGCTCCCCAGTCTCTCAGACTGCTGAAAGGAGTGAGTTGGCAGGAATCCCCCCAGACTCCAAATACATTAGAATCACCAGGGCCAATTCAAGGGTGGATTATGGAGACATGAAACTTTGTTTAAGATTTTGGTGAATTTGTATGTGGCATTATTATTAATATTAATTCTATAACATGTTATTTCAATTTTTTTAGTTGTGCTTACCTAACACATATAATACAAAGTTCTCTATTTTGACCACTGATCATTGATTATTGTTAAGGTTTGGACCTGGAATGTCACCTAAAGGCTCATGTGCTGCAGGCTTGGTCTCCGATGCAGTAAGGATTCAAGTTGGGGCTTTGGGAAGTGACTGGACGCGGCAGTCTGAGCTCGTCACGGGATTAATCCATTGGTGGATTAATAATTGACGGCTTTATTTGGAGCAGGTGGAAACTTTAGGCGTTAGGGCCCAGTTGGAGGAGGGAGGTCATTGGGATGTCCCCTGGAAGGGAGCTCTCTGTCCCCAGCCCTTCCAACTTCCTTTCCCTCTCTGCTTCCTGGCTGCCATGAGCTGAGCAGCTTCCCTTCAACACTTCCTTCCACCAGGAGGTTCTGCCTCACCTCAGTCTCAAAGCCGTGGAGTTTGCTGAAATCATGAGCCCACATAAGTCTCTCCTGCTCTCAGCTGTTTTCCTCAGGTATTGGTCACAGTGACCAAAAAAGCTAATACAATCATCATTGTGAGCCTTATGGGAAAACCTCCAAGGGATCTCCTGTAATTACAAGGCAGATTTTTCTGCCCTAAATGGTCACATGACATCTTTAACATCCAAGGTCTGCAAGCACCTGGCCTATGCAGAGATGCCAAGGAGACATGGCTGGCCAGACCTGACCCGTGGAAGCTTTCTTCTCCTGAGGGATAAGCACGGTCTTATTGGGACTGATAAAAGGGCACCTTTCAGAATTTACCCTCTCCATGTGCTAATCTCACCACTGGGCAGTGTGGCCTTGATCACTCTCTGAATCTTAGTTCCTGTCTTGGAAAAATGAAAATAAAAACCAGGACAAAGAGGTAGTGAAGTGAAGGCATTTGGATGCTTTGTCAATAGTTACTTTGGGAGCTTTAGCATAAGTCAAGTCCAGGGAAGGAGAAGTAGCTCGGGGTGAAGGAATTTGTACTTTGGCGTATAGAGAGAGGCGGCTGCTGGCGATTGAGTCCTCGTTGCAAAAACTCTGTGAAAAGACACTTGATGTAGATTTACCGATGCTTGTAGCCACTTGATTCTAGCTGTGTTTTCATACTCAGGGAGAAGCAGTGTGGAATATTCAGTATCAACCAAGAGGTGGGAACGGAAGTTATAGAAGTAAATGTTTCTGCTTTGAAACTACAGATATTAGCTCTCTTATTCTGAAAATATTTCAAAGATAGCATTTAGATATTATCTATCTGACAGATGCTGCATAAGAAGTAACATATTGGTGCAAATATTTATATTTTCCCTAGGATAAATGATGCAATCATACGCTTCTGTTCTGAAGTGTCCACCAGGCACATGTCCCTTTATATAGTATTAAAAACTAACTGAACTTAGAGAAGAAATGAAGTATTTATGCAGACTCTACTGGGTATTTTGTACTATACTAGAAGCTGCTACAGAGATATTTATGGTAGAATGTCTGAGCCCTAGCTCTGCAAAAAGAGGTGCTGGGGTGAGGCTTGTGGGCTAATGTTTTCTTGAGGATATAATCCCAAGAGAAGGAAGGAGGAGGGAAGAAATGGATAAGGAGCAAATATGGAGGAAAAGGAACTACAAAGTGTGACATTGACAGACTTGAGAAACAGAAGGGCCGCACCAGCAGGGCTCTCTGGAGCAGCCTGATGGGCAAAGCCCACTCTGACAGCCACAATGGCTGGTAGAGCTGGGACGAGTTCTCTCTCTTCCTTCAGTCTCTCCATCTCTTTCTTCCTCCTCCTAATCCCTAACATCCCTGGGCTCTGATGTCCTGCCCCAGGATGCATCCCCCAGGTGAGCTGCCATCTCCGCTGGTCCCCAGGATGCTTATGTGCTGGAGGCTGTTCCGCTCCAGCTGTCACTCCAAGAAGGCCGTGTGCATGAAGATGAGCTGAAGCTGGGCCGGATGTCCAGGGCATTCAGCTGCAGGAAGTGGGCAGGGGGAAGACCAGGCGAGAGCAGAGGAAAATGTGCAGTTGGGAGGTCCACAGATGGGTCGGCACAAATGGCACTCACCACCAGGCCACTGTTAAAAATAGTCTCTGGGCATTCAGAGCACTGGAAGATGACTGGCTCTTCTGGGATTGCCTTTGAACCTTTATTTTAAGAAAGAGGAGGAAACAAACACCAAAGGCATGCTTCAGCTATGCCAGCACCCATTTTTTAAAAAAGAAGGTGATAATAAACACCGGATACACAAGTTTTGCAGTAGAGGGTGAGCCATATTCAACGAGGAACAAAGAAACTTAAAAGAGCGAAGGATCATGTGGACTGAGTGAGAAAATGGATTTAATCATAGTTAAATACAGATTTGTCCAAATAGCCAGCCAGATAAAACAATTCGACTCTCATATTTCACAGTCCTGATGTCGAGAAGAGATCCTCTTTTATTTATTACTTTGACAATCATTCTGACATGTAAGAAAAAAATACAAACTCTGCCCCAAATAAAGTCATCGTTTGCAAGTGTCCCGGAACAGAAATAGCCCGGCTTTGTTCAGGCTCCTCGGTTATTTATATTCTCCTCTGCAGCAGGGGAAATACTTTAGTTGCTTTCTCTTTGCTCTCTAAAGAACAGAAAAGCATTAATAGATTTTTTAAAAAATTGTTTCTTTAAAGAACCATAAAAGAAGGCATTTGGAGAAAAATATCCAGAGACCCAGGAAATGTTACAAGTAGATAGTTAATAATAATTATCTTAGAATCACAGAAATCAGAGAAACCGTAAGTTCCGTCCATTTTTTAAAGTTTTCTTTTTATTTTTGAGTCCTATCTGTGTGTCTTGGGGGAATGTGGTGCTCTCCCTATCACGCAGTGCTCTTTCAAGGGCACTATATTATTTGACATTGAAAACTGCAGCAAAATTTGTATATAAAGTGTTGTGTGAAATAAAGAATAACTCGTTCTTGAAGGAAAGACCTGTGAAGCTGGCTGCTACTGCCCACGGAGTGTGCAGGCTGCGAGTGCGAGTCGTGCCTCTGGCGAGCCAGCAGGTTGGCGCAGGGCTAGCAGCGGGCACTCTGCACCTCTGCCTGGGGAATGGCCTCATCCTCTTTCTCGTGAGTTCTGGGTAGGATGGATCCAGGTATCTGTGGTCCCCACTTCCGGGACTGCTGTTCTTGGACTTCCTATAAATCCCTTGCACCACTTAACAATAGAGAGTTGATTCCTTTCCTCAGCTGAAGGCTGTTCAGTCCTTTCTGTCCCTATACCATTCACACCAGCTGCACACCCTGGGTGAAGGGGAGGGGACACCGAGGCCCCTTGAGTGACAACTTAGGGATGTAGAACTGCATGTTGTAGGTGGAAAATCTACCTGGAAGATATGGTATGTTCCTTCCAGCTCATCCCCATTGAACGTGTTTGTTGTAAAGAAACCCTTTGGAATCAAAGAAACAAACCCAAATTGTGCTGCATTATTAGTCCCTAATTCTGAACTTTGTGGAGAAACTAAGAAACCTAATTGTCTCTGAAGCTTCTGGATGGCTAAGACAGCATCGGTGTGTGTCCTCTGTGCTGCTGTTGGTTGAATAGTCTCTGTTTGTTGAATAGTAGGACTTGTCTCGCTCCAAGACATGACTGCAGCCATCCTCAAGTTCCAGGCACTTGAGGTCCTGAGTCTCAGTCAGCGGTACCACAGACAGCAGAGCTTACAAAGCATTGGCGTGTCAAGCCTTGACTCATATGGGATGTGCAAGATATTTTACAATCTGTAAAATCTCATCATTACTATTACAAAAAATATGGAAAAATCCAAACGATTATGGCATTGGGAAAGAGACAAGTGGCACTCAGAGATGCAAAAGAGCAGGTTTATTGAGCACTGGGGCGGGCTCAGCGGAGTCTTCTCCAAAGGCTGAGCCCTGCCCTCTGTTCTCAGCGTCCTCGATACTGGACAGACTTCCAGGTTTGAAGGCTTTCTCATGCAAGTAGCCTCGATGTCTCCCTCTTTCTCCAGGCAGCTCTGCTTCCTGCTACAGTGCTGAGCAAGCACAAGGCCAGCAGCAGACAGCAGGTTGCAGCCATTGACAGAGATAAAAAGAAACAGCTGAGGAAGGAGGTGTGTCTCTTAAGGACAAAATACTCAGCATTGTTCTCTCTCACTGTGTCCAATTGTTACTGCACATATTTGTTGAACACTTCATTTGAGCCCAGGGATGCAATAATAAGTGGAGCAATAAAGGAGGGAGAAATCTACAGGAGATGAGAAGAATCAGAATAAGATAATGCTCCATTGACTTTGGCATGGGGAAGAGCTCTCGTGGTGTCGTGAGACCCTGAGGGTGTCACGATCTTATAGCATGATAATTTCTGAGCTGGGATATCAAAAAAAAAAACACTGATCTCTGTCAGGCATGTTGTATTTTAAAAGGTGTGGGCACAAGTACATACATGTAGGAAAATTTATTAGTTGCACACTGAAGATGTGCATGTAAATTACAGTTTGGCAAAGACAGGACGGAAGGCAGTCTCGAGCATCCTCCCCATGAGAGCCTCCTTTTGATGCTCCCTCACTGATTTGCCCCTTACTCAGCATGTTTGCTACTGTGAGTTCTGGTTAGCTCAGTCGTCCTGTGTTCTGATATCTAGTGT
Organism: Geosciurus inauris; assembly: GCA_004024805.1. Taxonomy (NCBI): domain Eukaryota; kingdom Metazoa; phylum Chordata; class Mammalia; order Rodentia; family Sciuridae; genus Geosciurus; species Geosciurus inauris. The sequence goes on along the minus strand of PVHX01012824.1, from coordinate 50,998 downwards.
ACATTAGCATAATATTAAGTTACTTTGTATCTCATCATTATTTTGGTGAATAACTTCACATTTTATACATGATGATTAAGTACTGGTTCGTTGCCTGATGCTTTTAAAACACATTCACAATGTAATTCTCATTTTACCTCAGTGTCACGTTCCTCAGCCTTACGTGGGAGACTAGGCACTACACTGTAAATTTAAGAAGAGCCTCCTCTTGTAATGGTTTGGGGACTTTCTAGAACACTGCACGGGGAGCGAGGGATTCTCCCCAGTGGCCACAGATCCAGAGCAAGTGCTGGGTGCCCTGGAGCCTGCAGCACTTCAGAGCTCCAGGCTGCAGGCGCAGGCCTCTGTTTTGAGCATTATGAAACTTCCTCCTCAACAAGCAACAAGTGGATTTTGTGGTCAGAGAGCCAATGCTCAGGGACAAGGCAAGTTGTACTCGTGGATGCATGCAGTTTGGAGAAGGCAGAGAGATAAAGTCAATTCTAATTCCTGTTTCTTTCAAACACAGAGAGTAGGTCAAAGGTCACAAGTCAAAATTAAAGAAAAATGGAAAACAGATGTTAAGAAGCTCACTATAGGAATGGAAGCCCACGCAGTCAGGAAATTATTAAAAGGGAAACTCTGCAAAGGGCCTACATGCACACATGCGCGCGCGCACACACACACACCACCCGAGAGCCGAGAGAGTGAGGGGGCTCAGGTCTTGTTTTCATAATGATGTGTCTATAGTAGTTTGACTTTTTAATATTTTTAAAATGATGTAATTCCATGTATTCTCTTCTTTAAGTCTAGAGACAGATTTTAGGAGTAAAAGTTCTTAGAATCCATCCTGTATAGTGTCCTAAAGAGGTGATGCCTGGGACCAACCTCTTTTGTGAAAATATAGGCATTTATCTTCCTAAGAATTGCACTTAACTGAAAAAAGAAAAAGAAAAGGTTTGTCTTTCAATCGACAATGGTTGTTACTTTTTAAAACACATTTATCCTTAAATTATCTCCCCATTTACCAACTCCTGAGTGAGTCTCGACATTAGTAGGAGCAGAGCAGATTTATTCTGGTGTAAATAGGTCTTAGGAAGAATCTCATCTAGATTATAAAATACATCACAGTGACTCTCAAGTGCATAGCAGATTTTTCATATTTAAAGAGGGGCTGTGTGTTTTGATAGGTTTGGACTTCACAGCTCATCTTCAACTAAGAGAAAGGAAGGCAGTGCCCAGTCAGCAAAAATACCCAGATGTAGGTGTGATGCTTTGGAATCCTAGAAAGAAACCCACCACAGAAATCTGGAATCTGTCCTAAAGTCTTCTGTGTCATCTTTCAGAAAGTCATATTAAAGTCATAGAAGTGAGAGGCGTTGTTAGGGGACGAAAAAGTAATTCCCAACATTTAAATAAAGCTGAGAATTAAGAGACATAATTAAGAACACAATCTCCGGCGCATTTTGATCTCAAAGCTCCCCATGGTCCCCTGGGCATCTGTGTGCTCCTCGGGTTTATCACCCATCACCAGCCTTGGGGCCTTTGAGGACAGCAGGGGCATGCGCAGCATTGGCAGGAGGTATGGAATCAAGAGCTGGTGGTTTGGGTCGCTGCTGGGTGCTCTCAAGCCAGGGATGCAGTGCTGAGGACGGGAGCATGGGCACCGCCGAGCCCAGGTGTCAGGCTGAAGCAAGCCTGGGCCCCGAGCCTGCGATGAGCCGGGAGCCGCGACCTCAGAGCTCCAGGGCGGTGGCAGCAGCAGGGTCCTCTCCCCCCTGCACCGCCCACCTAGCCTGCATGTTTCTTTAGCTGTTTAATGTTACCAAGGCTGAGCACATCACACCCATTGAATTCCAAGCTCTAGTCTACATGGTATAGACATGCCAACTTCTCTAATCCACATGGCGGCCACACGTGACACCTGCTGTCACCTTCATCTCTGTTTTAAAATCGAGAGCACTTAGAGAAGAGAAGCGATGAGCCCAGTATCACACAGCATAGCGTGGCATGGTTCCAGTCTGTGTTCTTAACCATCAAACCCTCTGTGACTTTCAGGGTTCCCAGAAAAGGGTGGAGATTATTAGAGGGGGCCTGTGACACTTCGCTCTTGCGTACAGGTGGTGACAGGGAGCTCCCCCAAGTCTGCTTCAATGTTGGATATGCACTTCACCAGGACTCGCAGGACTCCACATGCTACTTGGTATCAGCGGTAACTTCATCGTGACCCTGTCTGTAGTGTGAATAACCCGCAGCCTTAGCATTAGCATGATAAACGGATTCATAATAAAACAGAACAAGATTCTATTCAAAGATGAATTACAAAGAAGAAACCTGATCGTGTGTCCACGACACAGTTTGATCTGCTTGGAGAACACCCACAGCCGTAATGGGAGAGCCTCACAGAAGTGTGGTGGGACTCAGGACAGGTGGGGACTCGGGAAGGGGACAGCAGGGAGAAGTGTGAACAGAAGCAGCTCCTCGCCGTGTGCAGAGCCTGCCCACAGAGCAAGGTCAGCCTGCACGATCTCCACTCGCACGCCAGCGATCTGTATTACAGAGACACAACAAGTTCATTTCATAATCATCTTCTTCCGGCCAACCAGCTGGGGTTACTCAAGGCAGATTAACTAGAACCTGATGGCTTTCAGCCCTGCTCAGCAACACCAGCCAAGAGCTGTGATTCCACAGGATGCAGGCTGAGATCATGTAACCTTGAACTTAGACATCGTCCCAGATGGGACCAACTGTCAGACGTGCAGGTCAGGCTTTTCCATGGCTGGAACTGGGTCTGTGAACACACAGGACAGGAAGAAAGCAAACAAGAGCAAACCAAGTCCCTCCCTGTGGCACTGACAGAGGCCCGAGGACATGGAGCAGGGTCACCTGCAGGTCCATGGCCTCAGACACCTGTGCTGGGTGCTAGACCTGCTGCCCCTCCTAAGCCAGGGCCCTGTGGGATGCAGGGTTTCCCCTTTAAGCAGTTCACACGGTACCTCGTGAGGTTCTGAGATTTACATTAAGTTCAAAAGACAGCCTTTGGGAGGAAATGGATTTGCTCAGCAATAGCCCTGCTTTATTTCTCCAGGAATTCAGACATGGAACACGTTCCTGGATTGCCTTCTGCCAAACAGAGGGGGCTGCAGAGAATGGCCTGGAATTTGACCTTCCTAGACTTTGACCCCAAAGCAAAATGGTCTTGATTCTTTCATTGTGGACATGAGTGCTCGATTCCAGATTCCAATTGCTGAACCTCCTAAGCTGTGACTTTTGGAAAAAGACCGAGATGAGTGATGTGGAGGAGCTTGGTCATGGTGGATGGGTGGGGTCTCGCACCATTTGGTAATTAGCTCATTCCTAACCCTGGCTTGAGCTCCCCTAGCTGTGTTGAGCCAGGCAAATGCCCCTCGCTGTAGGGAGCTTCAGGTCCGACGTGAGTGTTGCTCAGGTGTTGAAGTTGTGACTCGCCCTTCCTTCAGGGCGGCTTCCCAGAGCAAAACAAGTGCAGGTGTTTGTGCCTCTCCTGTGGACGCGCTTTTTCAAGGGCTGCCTATGTCCCCACCCACTGTCTCCGAGTGAACTCCTATGCATGTGTCAAAGCCGGCATCAGGGGCCACAGTGGGGGTGAGGGGTAGTCTCAAGACAGCGTCTCTTTTTCTTTCTTACAGTAATTCATTGTTCCTTCATGTTGGGGTTCACAGTGTGACATTCCTGTCTTAAGTATCCTGTGCATCGCATCTAATCTCTACCGTTACTATGATTCTTAGTACTAGATCATTTCTCTAGCTGGAGTCTTTAAGGACCTTGCTGGTGGCTTGTCTTTGATCACTAGCACAAAAGCCAGGCACCAGATGGGCACCCACACGTGTTTGCTGAGTGCATGGGTGCGTATGTAAACAGCCAAACCAAACAAGCCATCCCAGCAGGAGCACAGGGGCTTCCTCACACGCTTCCTCTTGACTCTTTTAGAAGATCAAAGAAGCAGCATTGTGTTTTCCAATATGTGAACCCCTTTTTTATTTGGTACCAGGGATTGAACTCAGGGGCACTCTACCACTGAGCCACATCCCCAGCCCTATTTTGTGTTTTATGTAGAGACAGGGTCTCACTGAACTGCTTAGCGCCTCGCCTTTGCTGAGGCTGGCTTTGAACTTGCTATCCTCCTATCTCAGCCTCCCTAATTGCTGGGATTACCTGACAGGGGACTGAGAAGAAATGAAGGCAGCCCTTGCCCCTCAGGATCGGACTCTGCTCACTCCCCCAGTGTGGGCTCTGGCTTCCGCCACACTTCTTGGCTCTGCTCTTCACAGTTCAGAAGCTGAGCAGCCTGCACCTTTGGGGGCTGCATAGTTTCCACGCAGGAAGTGTGCACTGGGTCTGCGGGAGAAGGCGGCCCTGTCCACAACTCAGTGCTGGCCTGTTTTCACTCTACTCTAGTTTTTCATTTGTGTGTGTGTGTGTAGTACAATATGACGTTTTGCTGTGCACGCTGTGGAAGGATTGGATCAGTCCAGTTAACATATCCATCACCTAAATACTTATCATTTCTTTGTGGTGAGAGCTTCTTAAATCCACTCTTTGGACTCTTTTGAAATGCATAACACATTATTATTAACTGTGGTTATGGGGCAACAAAAGCAAAGTAGACAAAAGGGTGGTGTCACTCTGAGAAGCTGCTGCCCACAGAGGGAACTATCAGCAGGGAGAGGAGATCAACCAGAGGGAACGATCAGCAGGGAGAGGAGATCAACCAGGCAGGGAGAAAGGAAATCTGGCACAGGGCGCCTGAGATGCAGGGCAGATGTCCCACGTGTACGAGAAGCTCGCGATACTCAACCACGGGACGCGTCGTCCTATGGACATGGGCAAGGGACCAAATAGACGTAACCAAATAGTTACGTCTTCTTACCAACAGAAGACATAACATCGGCCAATAGATATTGGAAAAATGCTCAGCATCTCAGATCATCAGATAAACAGATTAAAAGCACAGTATGGCATCTCCTCACACCTGGTGGGTGGGAGGTTATCCAGAGGAGGGAGACAGCAAGAGCTGAGGAGGATGTGCAGCAAAGGGGCCCCGGGTGCTGCTCATCTTCGCTGTCACCTGGGTGGTTCTGCCCTCCATGCCTCCGACTCTGGGGCCCACCCAGGGAACCACATGTGGGTAGGGAGAAGGGGTGTCAGTGACTGCTCCCTGCAAACAACTCGAAAGCACGGTCTCTGGTTGTACCTTCCCTGAATACTGTGCAATTATAAAGTTTCAGTGATTCTTATTATGAACACTGTACTTCATTCAAATTTAATATGTTCAAATATGAAGTGGTGGCAGAGGCACCAAATCATCTTACTTACACAAAACGTCATCCCAGAACCCTCCAGCTGTCTCTTCGTCAGAGAGCGGCACCAAGCTGGCGACGCTGCCTGAGGCCTGGACCCTCTTCCTTTGCGGGTGTGGACAACAGAGAGCCGCTGGAGGTGCCAGACCGCGGCTGTGCCCGGGTCTCGAGTCCAGTCAGCGGGAGCCACAGCCTCTCCAGACTTCCTGTTTCCTCACTGGACAACTCCAGGGACGAGAGCATCTTATTTTATTAAGCAAAAATTTGATTCTTTATAAACTTTTCTAGTTATGCTCTGGTGGCAAAATAAAAGCAAATCTATTTCATATTTTTTCAGGATAAAACTTTCATTGTTAATGTTATTTCTTTGATATATCATATTTCATTCTTCATGTCCATGTCCCCCTTTTTCTGCTTAATAATATGAAAACGTGTTCTGAGCGCCAGGCACTGCCCCTGTGTTTGTCAGAGAGAAAACTGGACAGGACATGGTTCCTTTCCTATGCAAGGAATTGTGCATGTGTCAAGAAAGGCTCAGGAGCCACGGTATGAAGCCCTGTAAGAGTAGTGGGCAAAAATGCCAGAGGAGCTCAGGGAAGGGAGAACTCAGAGTGCATAGGTAAAGGGGTAGCTGAGGGAGTATGAAAGGAGGGCTTGCCAGGCTGGAGAGGAGGGAAGGATCTGAGACAGCACGTGCAAAGGCACTGAGGACCCAGGGCTTGCAGCATGCTAGGGAGCATCCATTTAGGAGGCTCAAACACCGGGTGCATGTGGAGGGCGGTGGGGGAGTCGGAGGTGAAGGCACTCAGGGCACCTGCTAAGGACTCAGTACTGCTGTATAAGCAAGGGGCTGTCACATGCTCTGGGGCATGCTGGGGAAAGGGAGAGAGGCCATGTTAAGATGAATCTCATAGGCACCTGTGCCAAGGAAAGGGTGCCATTCATTAAAAGCAGCAGCAGGCCTTTGAGAAAGGTTTGTGCTTATTCCTCTTCTGGCTGCTGCTGAATGAGGGCCAGAGGGAGCAGAGAGGAGGAGAGCCAGTGGGCAGGGGGCGCGGGACGGAGGCTGCCTGGGGTGGGTGAGGCGTGGCTCGCTTTGGACAGGTTGGATTCAAAGTTAAGAACATCCCCGCACACACAGGTGGAGGCAGGTGGTGCTGTGGAATCGGGGCGCTCTAACACGGGAGGGTGCGGGCAAAGAAGGGCCACAGGACAACCTTGGGGAGGGCTGACCCCGCAGGCTCTGACGCTCCGGAGCTGCTCAGAGGGTACAGAACAGCAAGCGGCGCCAGCGCTGCCCAGGTGGAACAGAAGAGCCTCCCAAAGCAGAAGTGCTCATGACCTGTGGGCACAGCTCTAGAGGACGCTCACCCAGGGGGAGCTGAGCAGTTGAAATGGCCTGAAAAACAGCTCTCTTCAGTTGGTGGTACGCTAGAAGGTGCTGTGTAAATGAACATGCAAAGAATATGTGAAGAACAGAGACTCTGAGGGGCCTTTCTTTGTCTACGTGGTTTATCCTTTTGCCTTATGAGAACAATTAGGCCCACAGATGTTAATTTGGGACTTCATATTAGGATGGGATATTTATGTCCAATAGAAACACCTGTGGAGATTTTCTCTTATGGGTACGTTTTCCACATCCATGGTCATTCCCTCTGGGGACCTAGTGAGACCTGCCACTATCTCAGCCATCACAGAATCAGAGCAGCCAACTCTGCCCCCCCCAGTGGGAGGTGTGGAGACCCCAGTATTCAGCTCACCCTGTGGCTTTCCAAAACACACGCGCCTGAAAGCTCTCCGAAGTTCAGACTCCACATGTGAGCACCTCTCCTGAATATAAAAGTTCTGCACAAAGAGCGTTACTGGAATGAACTTCCCAACTGCCTGTGATTTTTTTGTGAAAGATATGGGCAGGCATTAAAAAAAATATATGGCACCCCCCCAAGATGTATAAAATTTCAGTCTAGTATGTTAATATGAGTTTAAAAGCAAGGAAAGAGAGAAAGAGTAAGAGGACTCTCTGGTCCTTACAGAGTCATTGGGAGGATGATATCAATGACGATAATGATAATAGAAATTTCTGAAAATTAATTGCATTTGAAAGAGATACTGTTCTTTTCTCCAAATTGCTAAGTAATGCTCGGTCGTACTTGTTTATTTTGAGCTTTGTCAGTTGGGAAAAAGTTTTAAAAGAGCCAGTTAAATAGCTAGGAAGTTAGGTTTGTTGAAAGTACAGTAATTAAATTATCTTACTGCTGTACAGACTGATGTTACAGAAAATGGCATTCTGTGCTAGATGTCTTTTTGGCTTATTGTACAACTTGATTACAGCTGTCTTTAGGGCTAAAGGAAATTGGCTAGAAGTTACATTTAATTTCACTCTAGCTTTGTAGTTATTTTTAGCCTCATTTGGTAAGAATTGGCTCCATCTATTTCATGAAAACAATCCTTATTTTTCTTTTGTGACCTGGTGGCCTCTTTTTGAAAATGAATCTCTTCAATGACAGGCTCATTCAGAACTGATCTCAATGATGTCCTCATCTCCTGGTCTTCGACTGGAACACTGCCTGAACAGCCCTGGGTGGTAACAAGCTTCCACCTACATTTATGGTCATGCCTTTGGACGTACATTCTGGTTCTCATAGTTTGGTTTTCTGTTAGCAGTTAATTGTGCCATCCAGGTGTATGTCTGTTATGAGTAGGTGCTACCACATTCAGTAGAAAATCCCCAAAGGAAGGCTTCCACAGGGCAGGTGTTCCTTGCTCCCCCCCAAAAAAGGAACCCAGGACACCCATTCAGGGAGGATGGCACCATGTGATGTCAGAGACCAAGGCTTCTTGGGTTTTGTGTTCCCCGCCTTGGCACTTGGTTTCTGCTGTGTGTTTCAAGAGAACTTTGCTTGCTGCTGCCATCTTGAAAATGTTCCAGGAAGCAGGAAGTAGGAAGAGCTAAAGAAAGTGAGACCATGAAGACTATTTCCAGAAAATTGCACTCAGCCTTTTCACTTGCATTCTATCACTAAAACTTGAGCGCCCGCCCATACCTGGCTGCTGTGGAGTCTGGGAAATGTAGTCTTTACTCCAGAAGCCCTGCTAAGACCTGAAAGTTCTAGAACTACAGAAAGAAGGAAGTGGAGATGGGACCTGAACAGCCAGCAGTAGCTCCAGTTTTCTTCCTCCTGCTCCGTCGGCCACAGGATGTCTCCATGAAATCTCCGTTTGTGGTCCCCACTGTCACTGAAGTTCTGGGATATTAGCCATCCTTTTTTTAAAGCTTTCAGAAAAAGCAGTTGTTCTCTGGGTTACTGTCGTTTGCTATTTATATTTCTGTTATGATGTTTTCTCTTTTATTAAATAGTACTCCTTAAGGACCAGGGTCTCCTGTGTCCCAGTCTTATTCTGTTCAATATTTGGAACATATTTATATGTAAAATGTGCTGCTTTTCTATTTTCAGGGGTACCTGGGTTTCCTGCATTTGTTTTTAACCCTGGCAGCTCTGCCCCTAATAACCCGAACCTCCCTCCGCCCACCCCACCTCATAATATGGCCTGCAGCTCCTCTCTCAAAAGTAGAGCTTATTTTCCACTTTATTAAATCAGGACTGGCCTTGGGATTTGCTTCAGTCCATAAAATATGGCCAAAGAGACATTGTGCACATCGTGGGCCCCAGGCCCTGACGTGGGTGCCACAGACTTGTGAGAAAGACACGGTGCTGTCCCATGAATCCACTAGGTCTTGGCGTCATTTGTCAGGCAGCGGCGGACAATCAAGACAATTCTGCTCAGAAGGAGCATTTCAGAGCATTTCCGAGCATTTCCGAGCGCATTTGAAATGGTGAAGTTGAGATGTGTCTCTTGGGCATTGTGCTTCTGGCAGGTTCGAAAAAGATAGCAACTGAGCTGCCTTCAGGTGGCAAGACTGATAATATAATATGCTTTAAGCCATTAGTAAAACAAGTTAAAATAATAACCTAATACACTGGGCTGATTAGTGGTGAATCGAGGTGAAGGAATCACCACTGGGCTCCCTCCAGCACTCACAGTGCCAGTGACACTGGTGAAAGTCTGAAAAATCTTTAATTCAATTTATAAAATGAAAGATTGCTGCGTTTAGAGCTAACCCCATCATATGCTGTGAAAACACTCTCAGGGTAACTGCAGAAAAGACAGAACGACATCATCTCGGAAATGATCCACCATCTTCCAACTCAAAAAACAGCTGTTTCTACTACGAAACTCAATACTGGTGGTTTAATTTCAAGACATCATCTGTCATAAAGAATTCATTCTGTTAACTCCAATTTTATTATGTTTACAGTTTTTAATTTTTATATGCTATGGTTTTTATGGTTTAAAAGCTGTATTCTCTGGTTTAACGGTTCTCTAGGCAGTAATGGAGTATTGTGATTAAATTAAATAAGCACCAGTAAAAAAGGGTCCTTTGCAATTAATCAACACATTTATAGCGTGTTAAACAGTGTGCCTGGCGTGAGTGTGCAGAGTGAATTAGATAGATGTAGTCCCTCCCTTACTGGGGACACAGTCCAAGGATAAGATAGACAAGATGCAATCAATGAACATGGAACTCAGAAAGAAGTTGGAGAAAGGCAATCCAGTCAGGAGAGATGCAGGAAAGAAATCTTTTAAGTATCAGAGAAAAATCAATGAATGCTAACGCAGAGACAATCTGCTTTTCATCTGCAAGTCCTTTGCTCACCTGGACTCCACTCTTTATGGTGAAGCAGAGAAGCTGAGTCATTTTTTTGTCCCATGAGAATGAGCAACTGCCCCAGGACCATTTTCATGACATTTCTGTCAAGTGTCAAGTTTTCATAAAGGCCTGGGTCTGTTTCTGGGTCCAGTTCCACCATCTCAGTGATACCATACAGTCACAGGTCTATCATAGACCCAGGAGCAACTAGGACGGACCCAAGTACTGGACAAGAGGAGCCCCTCTCCCAAGCCACACATCACCTACATGCAAACACAAGGATGGATGTTTGGTATTATTTTCATCTTGGCATCCATACTTCTTGTTTTGAAAGCTGAGCTGGGCAGAAGGAAATTGTGAGAGGGACTTTGTGACCTGAGCACAGCCCCCAGGGCTGTGTGAGAAGGAGGTAAGCTCCGTCCTAAGAGCCACAGGAAAGGACTGTTCTGTTCACTTGCTTAAAGCTACTGTTCCACCTCAGATGGCACGGTGTCCATGTGGACCAGGTCCCCAAACAACAGCACGGTTTCTGCCCTTTTGCTGGGAGGTCATTTGGGGTGTCAGAATCACCAGGAAAGGCTCAGGTTGGATTTGGGGAATGTGTCCACCTTGGGGGCAGAGTAGACTCCACGGTCAGATCTCCCAAGTCTGAGCTCTGGGGAGATGTGTATGATCACAGACCCCAGAAACAGAAGCAGGGGTGCCAGGCAGCTCCCCAAGGAGCACCAGGGCCAGTCCTCAAGTGGAGGGCTGGCGTGAGCACGGCTGGAACTTGACTGTGTGTCGCAGGAGGGGAAGGGTGAGGATCAGTGGGCTCTGGCATGGGGACTGCCCTCTGCCTGGCTGAAGCGAAGTCAGGGCCCGGGAATAGTAGCTCCACTGGTGGATCGGGTGAAGGGGGCAGGGGTGGCATGGACTCTGGCCCGGTTGGCTCGCGTGTGAAAGGCCGGTGCTCAGAGGAATCACTGACGACCATAGGAATCACAGCTCCCGGGAGCGCAGTCTGTCCAGGATCAGCAAGGACCCCGACTTTGAAGCACCGTGACATTTAGAAAGTGAAAATCCTGACTAATACCAATCTGTACACTACTTGTCCCCTCTGACAAAACCTTGCTCCTGCAGATTAAAGTCATGTCTCTCACAAATCTTGTATTGAAAGTGAGTTTTAAGAGAGGATTTTAGAAGCTTGAAACTGGACAAATAATTATTCTTTCCTTGACTGAGGTTTTCCTCTTTATGAAGCACATCTCGACCTCAGTGGGTACAGAGCCATGGGGATGGCTGTGAATGGAAACATGTTGGAGAGTTTCTCAAAATAACATTCCATGATAAAACAATAAAGTCATTTTAAACCATTGGCTCAAATAATAGCCAAGGACAAAATATTCATTGCACGCTCATGCCTTACTGCTTCAAAAGTGCTGGTTGACATGTACAGGGAAGGGACCCATGCATACAATCCACCTGTAAATCCAGTGTCACACTGAGTCAAGCTCAATGTGGTGCCATTTCCTGTTTGGCATGCTGATGGCCCCCTGTACCATAGGACGCCTGTCACTGGGAAGCACTGTGGTGGACAAGGGGACACAGTGGAAGATGTGATCATGACCATGACCAGCTCCCTCCTTGGGACAGCGATTCTCCAGCAGGAGTCGGAACATCCCCTCTCATGGGCCACTTTAGGAGGCCGTCTGGTTTTGTAGATACGTGCCATTGGAGAGCTGCTGTGCCTATCGGTTGATATACTGTATATCTCAGGTTTTGTGTTATGTCAGGGGTGTTGCCGGAGACAAGGGGCTCTTCCACTCAGTGCCTAATCCTGGCAGAGAGGACTCAAACACCAAGGCTGCCAGCCCACGTGTCTCCACCAGCCTCTCTGCATGGTGAGGCTCCCAACAGCACTGCAGCCGTGGAGGACATGGTGGCTCCGGACCCAAGTTCAGGTGGGCCAGTGAACACGCTAGGAGCTACTCTGCCCTCCTGGCCTGGCCTCAGAAGCCACCAGCTTCCACTGGTCTCAAGTGAGTGGTAGGCTAGCCTTGTTCCGGGAGGCGACGCCCAGGCCCACCTTCTGATTGGGGTACAGGCCACCTTGCAAATGGGAACACGAGGAAGGAGGCCTGTTTGCTACCATTTTTGGAAAATTCCAATTCTATGCCACTTGATTTCTAGCTATGTTCCTGTCCAGCTGGTCAGTTTCCAAGTTCCCCTTGACTGGGGAGCCCTGGAGACAATTTCAGCTCTCTCACACGCTCCTTTACTCCAGCGCCCTGGTGGTCTCGCCAGTTTAGTGCTATACTGCGGTGCGAGGCTGAGCACCAAGTGGAAGGTCAGCTCGTTTTGGGGGTCTTTGTGTTTATTTTTGGTGGCTTTCTGGGGCTGATGGGGAAACGCACTATGATGAGTTATGACCTAAAGACTTCTGCTGGATGTCCCCACACTCAGGAAATTTACAGCAAACATACAAAAAGCATTGCTAATCCAACCAAGGAAGTCTGATGATCAAGAAATGGTTTCTCCCTTCAAGTTATAATCCCAAATTAGATTTCAATGAAAACAGGAGTTGTAACAAGCCACTCTTTATACAGATCACACACTTTGTGATTATGTTTCGGGATGTGAATTTCAGTCATAAACTAACTCATCCTACCAACATTCAGAGACCTCGTTAGGTAGGGTGTCTACACAGCGATCTGAGCCTGCCCGGCCCTGTGGAGCTTGGAGCCTAGCCCTCAGGACATCAGAGAGCAAGAGCCAAACCGTGGTGAGTATAGAGAAGGGAAGGAGAGGAATACAAAGGCAAGCTGATCAGATGATTCAGAGAAGAAGTACTGGAGAATCTGATCTCACCTGATACCTCATGCTGGGAAATTATAACCCATGAGGCAGATTGTGTGTGTGTGTGTGTGTGTGTGTGTGTGTGTGTTTTCTTTTTGTGGAAGGAAGAACTTTTTAAGAGGCCCTGAGTCAGATAACATTTTGTTTGATTTAATTTTATTTCAGGCATTTTAAATGTGAGGGGCTCACAGTTGTGTTTCCAGAGACTTCTGGCTGCTGCTCTATGCAAAATGGATTGCAGCAGGGCAGAGTGGACTTGACCTTTCTAACATCTTGGCAAAATCAAAGAAAAATTCACTTGGGAAACCAAGAAGAAGAAATAAACGAACACCCTAAATTTCCTAAATACTGCAGAGGAATCGGTCAACCCATGACCTCCCAGGAGGGATACAAAGTGGGCAGGGGTCTACCTGCAGGCACCACCTCATCGGGGAAGCTCCTCACTGCTGCTTCTCACTGCTCCCTGGTGGCTGCCGCCCACCAGGCAGGAGCGCTCATCAGGACCCCACAGAGATCCTCTTCTCTCTGCTCATCTAGATCTTAGCCCTCTGAGTTGCAAATGAAATGCTTGCTCCCCAGGAAAGCTGACCCCGCCCACCACCAATACTTCTCTCCTGCCTCCAGCTCTCGCTTGAACTCAGGGGCACTCGACCACTGAGCCACATCCCCAGCCCTGTTTTGTGTTTTATGTAGAGACAGGGTCTCACTGAGTTGCTTAGTGCCTCCCTGTTGCTGAGGCTGACTTTGAACTCGTGATCCTCCTGCCTCAGCCTCCCAAAGTGCTGGGATCACAGGCATGGCCACTGTGCCTGGCTTCTCACTTACCTTTAAATGTCTCCCGTGCTCTGTTCCTGGAGAGTGTACAGCTAAGTTCACTTGTGCAGGGTGCTGTTAGGGTTCCACTGCCTATTGCACACCAGGGCATGGCCCAGCATTGAGGGGAGGCAGGTGTCTCCAGGGTGGCAGACTGGGCCAACTCACAGATGAAGTTTACGTTCTGAGAAGCTGTCATGGAGTGCTTATTTTTCATCTTTTTAGAGAGTGGCTTATTAAAGCTCCCTTTCTCATAAGCTGTCTCCTACAATCACCACCCCAGCATGTATTTTTCAATGCTGCCTGTATACATTTATTGAATTCAAAGCAACTTTAGATTTAAATGACATTGTAACTTATTTTGAAGCTGGTTAAGTGGGATTTATTCATTTACTTGGATGATATGCCTCCTATTGCCACTTTTCTTTTTCTAAAAAATTGTGTTAAAAAGACACAAAATTCATGAAATGAAAGTAAAATCAAATTTAAATATTATGCCGACCCCTAGATATTGCCCAGTTAAGTATCAGTTGGGATTTATTACTTGAGATTTCCAGTTCTACTGAGTCAGTAAGAGCTTACTTGGTAGTGTAATATCGTGTGATATTATTCGGTGTTTAGGATTGAGTCAACATATTTAAGGGATTTAAGGAGCAATGAATTGGTGAACTTCGTATTATGTCCTTCATATGGACATTTTTAATGTGATGGACTGTTTAATTCAGGAAGACGAGGCCATTCAGGTGCTACAAGCACATCGGAGTGTCCATGAGAAGCTGTGACAGTTGGCACATCAACAGAAGGACCTCTGTGACGGTGAGCTCAGGGCTTTCCATCCAGTCCAAGCCACGGTCTCTCCCAGATCCCGCCTTCAAGTCCTCTTCATAAGGCTGTCAGTGGAACTTACACCTCCAGTCCTCACGTCCTTCCTCCAGATTAACTAAGCTTAAAAAAGAATGATAAGTTCTTATTTGCTCAGTAATAGGTGAGCAGTTAAATAAGTCTTACACAGAGTTCTTTAAAATTGCTTTCTTTTGCTCAAGTCATATTCATGACAAATGCGTGATCATCTGTTTCCTTTTGTACTTGTCACCATTTAGCGTTGGGATTTTACTCTGGCTAGAAAGGGAGCAACACTTGCTGTGGCAAAAAAAGAGCTGCTTGGTAGAACGAGATTGACCAACGCCCTTAATAGGCCATGTGAGCCCTGGGCCCCTGGGCCTGCCTTCTGGATCATGCAGCCTGAGCACAGCTTCTTCTCTAGGTGAGGAACAGCACCACCGAGAAGCTGCTCTCTTCTGTGGGTGCCATGCTGGGGGATGGATGGCCTCCTGGCTGTGCCCCCTCCTCTTTTCCCACAGATTGCTTCTGGGTATAAGAAAATGACAGTTGGCCTTCGGATTGGACACTGCCACTCCTCAGGACTTTGGTCAGTGAATTTACTTGGTGATATTCTTTCAAATTGCTCAGTTTTCTTTTTGTCTAGGCTGATTGTGGATAGTATATTTGGAGAAGGGATTCAGCATTTTACCTGCCTGCATCGTAAGTATACAAAGGATCTCAGGTGATAGATGATTAGTTTGGCGCCTGATCAGAGCGAGGTCCTGCTGTGAGTATTTTATTTCTTACTAACTAGGGAACATTGAGCCCTTGGTCAACTCAGCTATCTGAAAAACAGCTCCTCGGACACATTTACAACCTGGAGAACAAATTTATGCAATTTTAGGTACTCTGCTGATTTACCTGGAGAGCTCATTACGTAAGATAATGAATTCAACAGATGAGCATCAGTAAATGTTTTTGCACGCTGTCACTTTCTATCAGAGCTGGTGTTTCTGCACTGGGGCAGGCCAGCCTCATGTGACTGGGGAATCGAAGATGTGGCCTCTTCTTCTGGATTGAAAACTTCCCTTGATTGCTTTTCCCTTCAATACTGTACACATTTAACCAGAGCATTCGTAACCTGAGTCAAGAGCATTTGTTAGCCAGATATCTTCAAATATTCGGGGTAAAGGGCAGTAATAGTGCAAATGCAGGAATTCTCCTTTCCTTTTTCTGTGTTTTGAAAGACAGATGAAACTCTGACCAGAACACTTCTTCAGATGGAGTTAGGAGTGGGGTGAGGGCTGCGGTCAGGGTTGAAGTGCACAAGGGACCCACTGCGGACCTCTTCCTCTGTCCACCCCATGCATTCCTCAGGAAGGACCCACTGTGGGCCAACACTGGCAGCAAACCTGGGCCCACCAAACACACAGTTCCCGAGGGGTAGATAACAGAAAAGACAACGGAAACATAAACTGAGATGATGCCAATCAAGTTTCCAGGAGAAAATAGCACAACACTACGTCAACGGGAAACCAGCAAATCAGGCAGAGCATTAGGATCAAGTGCAGAGATTTAAAGCAGGTACCTGAAGCCCTCTTGAAGAGTTAGGGAAGAAGAGTGGAAGGAAAAGGAGGAAGGAGATGAAAGGGAGTTAAACATCTTCAGAAGACGGGTTCAAATCGCTTTCTGAAAGACTGGGTTTGGGCACCATCTGTTAATGGGACGGATAACTCTGTGACATTTTTAGCCACCTTGTTGACAGATGAAAAATAAAGAGTCATCATCATTAGGGTATGTTTCACATTCAGATGATCTCTGAATGGCATCCTTGAGCTTTGTCATTTTCAGATCATTAGGAAACAAGCATCCAGTGGCCGGCTGCTGATTTCCATCTTCCCATCTCTAAACTTCTATGCCTCCGTTTCCGCGTCTGAAAAATCAGGTGTAATTATATCAACCAGCTCTTCGATGTCCTGTGTTAGCAATGCGTTAGCGCATGTGCAGTCCTTGAAGAATAACACTAGCAATTCGGCGCTCTCTAAGCCTGTGCTTACTATATTTGCACGAAGTCCTATAATGAGTTATCTATTATATTGTTCCCTTCTTCACAAATAAGCTATTTTTTTCTTCGTAAGACATTATTTCCTTGATTTTTGCTTTTTGTGTTTGTATTTTGAACTGAGGGGCACATGGTTTCAAAAATCTATTTTAGTTATGGAAATTACAGGGCAGTCATTCTGAAGGGTTTTGTTGTACATAACTAGAAACAAAAGCAGAAAGTGGGGTGAGGAGCCTGCAGTCCTCGTCTGTGTGCTCTCTGAATGCAGTTTTCTTTAATTCTCTTCGCCCAAGAGTAGCCCCGGAAAATGCTGGATTGAGATGAGCCCATGGGAAGTCTGAGGTGGGTGTGCTTGACACGCTCCTGCCTGACCTCACGGGCCTGTGGAGCCCGGCATGGTGGGAAGGCAGGCTGGGGAGTGCCCGTGCAGGGGGAGGTCTAGAGCTGCGCTGGGAGCAGGGCTGTAGCTCAGTCCTGACGTGAGCGACTCAGAGGTCACAGGGCAGCAGTGCCAGGCGCAGCATTAGCTGACACAGAGAAATCATGTCACCTGTGGTTTCTGTCACTGCGATTCTACATGGGACCAGCGACAAGAGCGTCTGCCTTTGTCCACAGTAGTTAGGAACAGCATGGCTGCACACCGTGACCCCTGCTGCTGAAACTTCCCCAGCCAGTGCCACAGCCACAGCTTGTGAACACGCGGGCTCAGCTGCTGTCCCTGCAGAGAGGACTGGGAAGACAATTCCAGGGCCTTACAAAATCCTGTAGTCATTAACTAGACTCGAGGGAAAGGTAAGGGTTAGAGCTGGTAAGTCGTAGCACGGTCGCCCAAGTGCTGGGAGCTGGGATTCCAGCCAGTGCTATACGACCACCAAGCCACGCTCCCTTTCTGTGCCACTTGCTCTTTGTGTTTCTCCTGAAACCTTCTATTCCACAGACTTGAAGATTCCACAGCAATTTTGGAGACTTTCATAGGCCTAAGTCAGGACATTCCTAAAAACCAACAGTTATAACCTCAGCATAAACTGAATACCGTTTTAAACTTACGCCTATGTATTTCTACAAGTGCATGTATCTGGCCTCATGAGAATTCAGCACACTGCCCTTAGTTCCTATTTGCATAGATCCTGCTGGAGATGCTTCTGAATGGGCATCGCCTAATGGTTTAGCATTTGGAAGCTGCCACATAACGACAGAGGCTTTATTTCTTCTGGCTCCAGGTTGAAAAGAGATGAGTGGAAAGTGACTCTGCTGGTGTCAGACCACATCATCTCCTTTATTTCTGTTATCAACTGAAAACCTGTTTCTGGGAAGTAATCTGACCCTAACTCCTGTTGCACGTGACGCCTGAGGATCGGAGACTCCTTGCGTTTTCCTAATGTGAAGCTGAAACACACTATTCTCGATCACTGCTTCTGATTAAACACATATTCAGTTACTATGACTCTGTAGGCTTCTTTTCAAAACCAAATATTTCGTTGTCTGAATGTTCCATCTTGAACTTTACACAGTGATATCCAGTTCCCAAAGCAACTGTACCAAGAGGTGGGGCCAGCTGGCAGTGAGTAGGTCCTAAGGGCAGAGTGCTCCTGCATGGGATCACTGCCCACGGAAGAGGTCCAGGGGCTGTCCCCTTCCTGCCATGTGAGGATGGAGCAAAGGTGCCATGCGTGGACAGGGAGCAGCTTCACCCAACATGGCACCAAAGCTTCCTTGGCCTTGCCGTCCCACACCAGGCTGGGAGCAACAGACCTGCTGTTATTTCTAAATTACTCAGCCTGAGGTGCTCTGTTACAGCAGTCCAAACCTTCAACTATTTTAATATCAATACTTTGAATATTTAAATATTTTCATTTAATTTCAAGTTTCATTTGACTTCATCTAACTTGAATTTGGAAGTGACTTGAAATAGTGGCATTTAGCTAGAGTTCTAAAATTTTCTTGTGATTTTTCAAAGGGTGTATGTGGGCAGCACTTGATTTTCTACCTTGCCGAAGTTGAAATACATGTTCACATTATTGTTCACATAAATGAAGTGTTGGCCAAAATGCTCTCTGTGTAACGCTCAGTATGCTCTCATGATTTGGCTTTCTGAGCTGATCATAGATTTTCAATACGTCCCTTTCTGCCACGAAACATTCCTACATGGAACCAGCTAGTGGGTCTTTTCAGAGCAGATGATGAGAGGGTTGTGTCCACCAGCCAGAGGACAGCATCACATATGATTCCAATACTCCTAGTCATGACTCAGTTTACCCCTAAAATCTGGCTCTTTCTTCCAGCCTTTGAATATTCACTAACCTTAATTTTACACCATCTTAAATTTGGAAATAAAAAAATTAAACACTTTCAAGAAAAGATCTTCAAACACCTGTAGCCAGTAAGAACCAGAGTGCCCCTGAGGTCCAGGCAGGTGACCTGCTTGGTCAGCAAACCTGCTCTAAACCCGCATCTTCACCTTAAAAAAATATGTGGAAGGAAAGGCAAAGATAGTATTTGTTTCAAAACAACTTTTAAAAGAGTGAAACATCTTTTGGGGAGGAATATATTTTAATAGCCTTAATTTCAGACAAAAACTTAGCATTATCCATTAATCAAGAATCATCTGGTTCTGATATGAATTTCAAAGTAGGTGTTTCTAATGAGAAGAAAGATACCAGCACCCACCTCTCAGGTGGCTGTGAGGACTGGAGTGTGTGCCAGACGCCACCTCGCTGCTTGGTGGAGCAGGCTCTGGCTGGTGGCTGATCTGGCCGTAGTTGTTGCTCTGAGGGGAGGTGCCAATCCAGGGACTTTGAGTGGGTTGACGCTTACAACAAACAGGCACATTTGGCATTCTTGCTTTAAAAAAATATTTTTAAAATAGCCCTTCATTTTTATAAAAGCTCTAGGCTTATGCCCTGTGTAGACCAATGAAGGCTTTGGTATCCCAGACCTTTCAGCAACAGCAAGGGGAGACGGAGCAAACTCACGGATCACAAACACAGAACCGAGATGTAGGCAATTGAGTTGTCGCGTGGTCTAAGTGCAGTGCAGTAGCGGAAGAGAAACTCAGCTGGGGCTGAAGGACTCAGAGGATCCAGGAGTGGCAGAAATCCACTAGTGGAGGAGGGAGATAAAAGGCCCCGATCTGCACAGAACCAGGCCTGCTGCACCCCACCAGCATGTCAGCTCTGACGTTCAGGCCTTCCCCATCGCTGGAGCAGGCACCAGGCAAGACATTCTCCCATGAATGAGAACATAATTGTCAGACAAATCCCAGATCATTGTCTCTGTCAGAGTCGATGTTACTTTCTCAGTAGATGCTGGGAACTAATGGCTTTATAATGACATTTTTACAGACTTTAATTATTTCAATCACCTCCTGGCCATTAAATTTCTACATTGGATCTGGCAGATGAAAGTATCTGTATTTTGCCTTACAAATTTGTTTAGATCAATAACTGCCTCTTCAAAAAAGGAATCATGACCTTAGGCTGCAGTGGTCATGTCACCCCATTCTAAGCAGATCTGTGTTTCGCACTTAGTCACAGCAGTGGACCTAAGTGCAGAAAAAGTCATAATTCATTCTGAGATAGGTAGGCTGGCATTCATTTGCAAAAAAATGTTCAGGAAAAATAGACCACATGTGAACATTTGCCAGGAGGGCAGCTTACAGAGGGGTAGAGTAGGTGGGTGTGGATGCACGGATCCCTTTCTCTCTCCCTCTCCTCCTCTTCCGGCTTCTCTCTCCTTTCTGTTCCTAACAAGTTGCTAGTACTTGCACACTCACCCACCAGCTTTATTGTCAGAGGCTGCGTCTCACAGAATGTTTACGACCTGGGCCAGAAACTCCTTAGCCGGGGCCTCCATCTGTGCTTCGCGCAGACTCCTGAGCTGCTCTGCTCCTGCCATACCCTGCAGTCTTCTCGGGGAGGACTTCTGCCTCCTCCGAGTCTCATGTTTTACTGGAAAAGCTGTCTGCCATTATTCATTACCACAGTGACTGCTGCTTTAGGCTCAGGGGGAAAAATGCTATTATTCCCTGGGACAGTCTTTTTTCTGTAATTTCCTACACATTGAAATTTGTAGGATCATATAGCAATTCTATATTTTTTTGGCGGGGGGGAAACAGCATACTGTTTTCCATAATAGTTGTATTAATTTGCGTTTCCACCAACATTGGGTTATTTTCTTACTATTGATGTCTTTGGATTCCTTGTATATTTTAGATACTAACCCTTTGTCATATGTATGGTTTACAAAGACTTCTCCCACTTAACAGGTTTTCTCATCTCTCTGTTGATTCTCTGATTGGCTGTGCACAAGCTTTTGTTTGCCAGGGTCTCATTTGTTTATTGTTGCTTTTGCTCCTTCTGGGTTCCTATGAAAAAGTCTTTGCCCAGAGAAATATCATGAAGTTTTCTTCTGTGCTTTGTTCTAGTGGTTTTAACACCTCAGTCTTTTCAGTTAAGTCACATCATAATAGACACTCCTGTTCAAACAAGGAGGAAGGGGAGCACTTGGCAGCCACAGCTCCAGGGCCACTCTGAAATCCAGCCAGTGCATTCTGTCAGGGTTTCCTGCTCTGAGTGCAGGGAATGTTTCTCACTAGAGTTCAACTTTGCTCTCTTGGGCTCTTGACTCTGCATTTGAGAGGACCTTTGTTTTCTACAAGAATGCCTTTACTTGCTGCTGAGTGGTTGTCCAAGTCTGGTTCCTGCCTGCACCAAGTTGGGGGTGCAGACATCTCTTCACATTGAACCTTTTCAGTGTCTTCCTTTTGGTGTGCTTTCACTCACCTCCTTCCCTTGAAAACACTGAGGGTTTCCTATGAATCATATTGGATCTGGCTCCATGTCCCACAGCCACATCCATATCCTTTTCAAGAATTTTCTCCAGTAGGCAGAATAATGGCCTCCCAAACGTGTGCACCTCATGACTGAAGTGCTGTGGATATGCTCTGTAACATTATAAGGGGAATTAAGGTGGCAGGTGGGATTCAGGCTGCCAGCTCGCTTTGAAGTAGGGAGATTGTTCCACAAGCACCTTATCAGTGGAAGAGGAAGGCAAGAGAATCAGCAGTGAAATGAATGATGTGAGAAAGACTAGAGGCCATGGACTATGAAGAAGGAAGGCGCCATGAGGAAGGAGTGCAGGCAGCCCGCGGCAGCTGGGAAAGCCCAAAACTAGACCTTTGGAAAGGAACATGACTTGCTGGCCCTGTGAGATGAGCTTTGTGTTTCTGACCTGATTTTGTCTTTTAGAACTGTAGGAAAATACAATGTGATGTTTATGAGATCAAGTTTGCAGAGGTTTGTGATAGCAACAGGAAACTAATGCATCCGTCTGCATTTGCACAACAGGCTTATGCTCTCTAGAGACCCTTTTGCTCCAGGATACCTGCGATGGGTCAATCTCCCACATTTAAGATTCAGAAGATGTGCTCAAATGCTCTTATAGCAGAATCGTTCACGGTAGCAGAGTAACGAGAAGAATCCACATGCCAATTATTAGCAGGCTGGATAAATAAATTCTGGAATATTTATACAATGAATGCATATTTCCAGCTAACATTGCATAATTATCCATAGCATTATCACGACAGACAGAAGCAAGCTCTTCCCCAGAATATGATGTTAGAATTCTTTTATATAAAATTTAAAAATAACATAGGGACACGTGTATCTGTGTTCTGAAGCTGTACAGAGAAGCTGGAGAGAATGTGGCCACAATTAAGTCTAGTAGAGGCCCTGAGGCCACCCGACCCCTGGGGAAATGTGACCAGGGAGCAGATCACCGGCTCGAAGAGGTGTGGTAATGCCATATTCACTAAGCCGGGCCAATCTGTAAGTAGCCATTGTTATTCTTTAAACTAGTTATACTGACATAGGCTCATTTGTATATAAAATTCACAAGAAAAATTCAAAAATAAAGAATAGATAATAGATAGTGTTATTAAAGTATTATAAAAATGTACCAAATATTTCCTAAAGAAAGATGACATAGCAATATTGCTATTGATCAAATACAAGATGTCATCAAGGAGGGAGAAGAGGTCCCTTAAGCAAAATAAAAACAGCAGTTCACGTGGAAGATGTATCTTTAGCCTCCTTTCTGATTCAATTTTTTATGAATCTCCGCCCAGTGAGAGATACTGAGGATATTTGAGATTTATAGTTGCTTTTAGAAAATCAAGTAGTGATTTTTGTTGTTGTCATTACATGACTTTGGACAGTCGTCATGTGTGTCAAGAGAGAAATTTAAGAATTGATAGAAAACTACTTTCA
Source organism: Geosciurus inauris (assembly GCA_004024805.1). Lineage (NCBI taxonomy): Eukaryota > Metazoa > Chordata > Mammalia > Rodentia > Sciuridae > Geosciurus > Geosciurus inauris. The sequence goes on along the minus strand of PVHX01012824.1, from coordinate 28,165 downwards.
GTAGAGTGTTATAGTGTTAAATAATGTATTTTTTATGATTTTTAGTTGATTCTGTAAAGATTTTTGGAAATGGATAAATTAGCTATGGTTGTAGCTGAACACAATTTAAACATCCCTATTATTTACAAAATAAGAATAAATAGCAAAACATGAGGTCATGTTGTGACATGTCCTAAACTGAAAAGCCAAAGAATAAATATCTTTTTGTTCTTTTGAAGGCTTAGTTGGTAAAGTATAAAAGGAAAGGAATTTAGGAAATGGCATTAAGATGTTTTGATGACATAAATTGGGTTTAATAATAAAATCTTCAATATTAATAAGTACCATTTTCATTCCAAAGACATGTTGAGCTTAGTGTGGACTTCGCTCATCTCAGAAAGCAGGAATGTAATGATGGTATCCATAAATTAGGTGGCCAGATTTAGGAGATTTTTGAGACTGAAGTTAATATGTCATATATGTTTTAACTTTAGTCCTAAATAGAATCAAAACTATGGGCCAAATGACCCTCATGCCTGGCCTCCCACCGCCTCTCAGCTTGCTGACCTTTTGCTATACCTGGGGGCTCCTGCACAGGTAGGTACCTGGGCTTATGTTGTGCTGGGAGAAGTCAGGAGCTGTTCTTGATGTTCTGCACAGCTGTTCTGCACAGTGGCTATGACACTGCACCCCTGCCATCCTCAAGGAGCTCTTAGATGACAGATGTCCTTGTCATTGCAGCCCAACATACTACCTCCAGCAGGCCACCTCTTATGCCTGGATGTGAGGTGCCCCCCAAAGCTCCTGTTAATGCAGGAATGTTTGGAGGTGAAATAATTGAATTGAGAGAGCTGTGATCTGATCAGTCCCTCCTAGTGTGAGTGGGCTGACTGGGTGGTAACCGTAGGCAGGTGGGACATGGCTGGAGGTGGGCCACTGGGGCATGTCCTGGGCATGTGCATTTTCTCTGTGGCCTCTTCTCCTCTCCCTCTGCTTCCTGACCTCACCATGAGCTGAGTAGCTTTCCTTCCCTGGGCCCTTCCATCCTTCCACACTATCTTACCTTGGGCCAAGAGCAATGGTGTCAACCCACCAAGGACTAAGACCTCTGAAACCATGAGCTCCAAATAAACTTTCCCTCCTCCAAGTTGTTCCTCAGATATTGTGGTCACAGTGCCAAAGAGCTTCCACAGCACAAGTTAGGAATTTAAATACTCATCAAGTGACTGGTTGGTAGAGTGCATATTAATAACATAATAAAATGTAGTGACCTTTGAAAAGAAGTTGCAGTTAACGATTTTTAAAAAGTATACAGTTATTTAAACACTAGTTATTGTGAATGAGGTGAGAGGTCCACTCTGAGGCTGCTAGGGGCTTGTACTATCCTCTCACAGGACAACCCTAACTCAAACAAGAAGCTGAGACTTTTGAAACAACAATCTTTTCCTTAAGTTCTAACATTTCACAACTCTTTAGACTCCCTGGGCCTCCCTTTGGGAACTTCAGTGTGTGTGGCTTCAGTAGTTATTTCCTCTGCCTCAGGTAGGAGCTGGGTTAATGATTGTGCTGCTTTTCCTGCTTGAGAACAGGAGCAAATGACCAGGCCTCACAGTGGACCTCAGTCTGACAGGCACCTGATACCATTCTGGTTTTCCCAGCTTTCTGCTCATTCTGTAGAAAAAGAGCAATTTCCTAACTTTCTAATTAACTAATACATGTCCAATTCAGAAAACAGAAAACACAAACAAAAACATAGTCACTTCCAACACACACAAAGCACTGCTTTTAAGGATGTTCCTGTGTTTTCTTGAGCTCTTTCTGTCTTTGTACATACTTACGAAATATAGAATCCTGAACGTAGGGTCTGCTTCTTCTGTTCATTAAGCAATATGTCAGCAATGTTTGTATTTCACCAAATATAATGCTGATTTAAAAATAATGCAATTGGTTAATAAGATCTAAAAATATTAAATTATGATTGCAAAATTCCTTTATATCAACCTCCTATATTTGAACATTTGACTGTGAGTTGTCATCTCCTGGAAAATTATTTATTGAGAAATTGAGCTGGCACACCACAAAAGGGAAATCATTACCACTGTAGCTCCTGCCTTGGGCAACCTTGACTCCCAATGTGATGGGTCATTTCCAGTTCTTCTCATGGACTTGGGAATGATTTTATTTTATTTCCAAAATTATGTCCAGTATTTTTATTTAATAACAGAAAGTTGTGACATTGTGAAATACTGAGCCTTCTTGTCTATTCCCAAGTCTGTGGATTTCTAGATCTCCAAAGTGATTCTAACATTTTCACATTTAATTGTGATTTTTGAGAATTTTTGATACTCAGATTTTTACCTTTGTGTTTTTTAACTGACAATTGCTTTTTTCTTCACACTTTCTCATAATATGTATTTTGCTAAGTATCACTTTTTTTTAAAAAAAAGCTCTACAACCATAATTCCATCTCCTTTCTATTTCTAATTTTACATATTATACAGTTTTAGTTATACTTAGAGCTTGTTATTGGTTTAATTTCTAGCAAAGTATTTATGGAAATTATTAAACCTATTGCTCTGCAGTTTTAAAAAACCAGTATTTTCTTCTTTTATACTGATTGCTTCTTAGTCATTCTGGAGCTTGTTTTATTTTATTTTTGCAAGCTTCATTCGCAGAATGTTTACTTCATTTATTTTTATTATTTAGTAGTAAATTGTCTCCACTGATGGGGAGACCACATAAGACCAAGAGAACTCTACTGGAGACCTTTGATTGAAACCTTCATTCAAAGGGAGAGTGGGAGGAGGGAGAGGTGGAGGGGCAGACAGACAGGTCGGGACAGTGATCCATCTCCTTCCCCAGAGCCTTGCCAGATCTGCACGTGTGGGTGGAATGTGGTTTTAATCTTGCAGCCAGGAAGGGGCTAGAGGGGTCGCCCACGAGGAAGAAAGCAGCATAAGGGTTAAAGATCCTTAGTGTCCTCAGACATCATGGGTCTCTGCCCTTCTTCCACTTCCTCTTGGTGAAGAGCTTGGGAGGGAGGAAGAGCCCGTCCCTACTGCTTTCGCGTGTCGAGTTTTGCTTCCTGCCATTTGTGAAAACGCTGATTCTCTCCCCACGTCTTCACCATTGCTGATGGACTTAATGTCACAGGGACTAAGGTCTGATGTGGCCTTATGATCGTTGTGGGTTTTTCAAACCAATTTTTGATTATATGATTCTGTATTTTATTACTATTTAAGTTGAAGATTTATGATTTATGATTCTGTCATAAACTTGTTCTGTTTGAATATATTCCTTAAAAATATGGTTATGATTCTGTTCTCAGCTTATTCCAAATTATTATTTTCATACTATGTGAGAGTTTGTCTCTCTTTTTTTTCCAAGTAGTATTACGTATACATTCTGACATCATATTTTTAAACAGTAGCTTACACTCAGCACTGTGAGAGATTCTTTTTTTTTGTTTTTTTGTACCAGAGATTGAACTCAGGGGTTCAATCCACGTCCCCAGCCCTATTTTGTGTTTTATGTAAAGACAGGGTCTCACTTAGTTGCTTAGTGCCTCACTGTTGCTGAGGCTGACTTTGAACTTGTGATCCTCCTGTCTTAGCCTCCCAAAGTGCTGGGATGACAGGCGTGCGACACCGTGCCCAGCTTGTGGGACATTCTTTGAAGATTCAATTCCACGTTTCCTACACCATCATTTCCCCTTTCTTGTGTACAGAGATAGCTTGGTAGAAGACTTTTTTGAGTAGTTTGTTTTTTTCAGAACAAAGATGTGGATGATATCATTTTACTTTCTTTTATACATGAAATAAAACTTGAGTGAATATAGACTATGTAGTTTAAAATGTTTGGAAACACTTCCCTTGTCCCTGGCATTTCATGTGCTCTCAGCTTGGAGCAATTGTTCTCCCATTGTGGACACTTCCGTTCTGGCCTGCAGGCTGGTGGTACTGCAGTCTGAATTCACAGGGCCGTTCCAGAGGTTGATGCTTCACTCCTCAGAGGTGATCTCTTTAAATCTCTAGATTCAAGTAAAAAATCTTTATTAATGTTTTATTTCAGTATGTTTTCTGCTCTTTTCTCCAGCGTTCTTTATTGGATTTGGATCTCTATGTGCTCTTCTTCAATTTCGTATCTGCTCTAGGTTGTCTCCTGTTTGTTCTTCCGCAATTTGGTAGAATGCTTCAGGTGGCTCACCAGGCATCTAATTTATGTTCTAATACAAATTTCTCTGTAATATTATAGCTCACTTAAAATTGATCTTGCAAAATTTATAATGGAAGCATTATTTTTCCTTTTCTATTCAACTGTATTTGACTTTCCTCTCGTCTGACCTCCCTTCCTTTTTCTTATCCTTTGATAAGAAAGACGCTGCTGATCTCATACTTAAAAGACACAGGGCTGGGAACATAGATCAGTTGGTAGAGTGCTTGCCTCACATGCACAAGGCCCTGGGTTCAATCCCCAACACCACAAAAAGAAAAGACACAGTAATAGAAAAGAATTTAGCTATGGAATGCAAAGAAGAAGAGTGGGTACGCAGAAAGACTCGACACACCAATTCTGGGTCTGTTTGGTGAGGAGAGGATCTTTCTTCTGGAGCCAAGTCCTCGAGTAGAGGCTGCATTAGAGGCTCTGTCCCTCACTGCTTCTGGCACCTGTTCCCATGCTGTGGCCTCGTCCTTGCACCTCTGGGCATGCCTGGAGTTGGCCTTTGGCCAGTGGTGTGTGGGCAGATGTCTCAGCATACATCCTGCATATAGGTGCTCAGGTTTTCTTGCCTGTCTGTGTTGCCGAGGGACAGACATACCGTGGGTGGCCCTCTGGTCAGCAGAGCCACCCCAGAGAAACAACAGACTTGAAGCCGCAAGGAGAGCTGCCTAGTCGAGCCCACCAGGCCTTGTAGATCTGTAGGTGCACGAGAAACAAACGAACAAAAAATTAGTTTTCATCAGTTGGTTTGTTAAGAAGCCATAACTAACCCATATAAAACGTTTTCTTCTATTTCCTCTAGGAAATCATTTTCAAAAGTATTTTTTTCTGTATTTTTCACATTATCTCTTTTGATAATGTGTCTGTTAGTGCATTATAATTACAAATAATAGTGGGGTTCATTTTGACATGTTTATAAATGTATGTAACAGCTCCATTTCAACCCCTAGGTCCTATCGTTTCCCTCCACACCTCCTTCCCCTGGTCGCCTCCTAGACTCTACTGGTCTTCCTTCCATTTATGTATTTTGAATTGGTGCAATATAGTTACATATAATAACCATACTGGAATGCATCTTGATACATTCGTACATGCACGTGGCTTAATTTGGTCAACTTTACACTCTAGTTCTTACCCTTTCTTACTCCACCTCCCTTCCCCTTAAGCCCCCAACCTGTATTCTACAGATCTTCTTTCTATTTTCACGAGGTTCCATTTTTTTTTCTCTCTAGCTTCCACATGAGAGAGAAAACATTTAACCCTTGACTTTCTGGGCCTGGCTTATTTCACTTAGCATGATACTCTCCAGTTCCATCCATTTACCAGAAAAACGCCATAATTTCATTCCTTTTTATGGATGAGTAAAACACCACTGTGTATATATACTACATTTTCTTTATCCATTCATCTGTTGACAGACACCAGAGCTGGTTCTACAGCTCAGTAGTTGTAAATTGTATTCAAGAAAGTTCTTAAGAAGAAAATCAATATGGAAGAATGACTGTTTCTGGGAAAAGATACATACACTAAAGCAACAAAAATGGAAATCCTTGATTCCTTGTGAATAACAAGAAAAAATGTCCCAAACATGAAAATTTCACTTACAATGTAGTGACTAAATAGAAAAAGATAAGTAAACTTGGATTTTTACCACACTAAGCTTTACACAAAATCTTCAGTTTTTAAAAGCCCACAAAAATTATAGGGAAAAATATTAATTTTATATATGATTTTAAAGAAAGAGAGGACTTCTGTAGTGCTCCAGACTCAGAATTCATAAAGTGTGTGTGAGAAGCAAAACAAATCATCTTTCCACACAAGACAAACTTCTGTTGAATAGATTCATCAACAAAATAAACAACTGAAAATTTGGGGGGGGGGGGCTGTAATACATATGACAGAAAAAAATCCCTGCAGATATTTTGATTTCTAATGAGCTCAACCAAATATCGTTGCAGTCAAAATCAGACTATTTAAACTAGCAAAGAATTAAGGATATATAATTGACAAAGTAGCCATAGACTGTGAAAAAGGAAGCTCCCTAAAAATGTTAGTAAGTTCATCTTCAATGTCTTCCTCTTTGTTTTCCAGAACATGCGCCCAACATTTTCCTTCTGCACCTCAGATTGTCCCTTTGAAATGCCTCCGCTTCTTAATTTCCTGAGCTGCTGCATTCTCATTTTTGTTGCTGTTTATAAAACAACTTAAGGACAAGAAACACGTTTTCTGTGTTTTTTATTAAACTTGGCTTTTTTATTAAAGCAAAGACGACTAATTACTCTTTCATTGTCTTTAAGAATCTCCCTGAACTTCCTCAGTTTCTCAGCTCTCTCAAGGCGGCTGATGGACTAGAAAGATGTGTCACAGGCTGGTGGCTGGCTCGCTGGCCAGCACCCAAGCTCCACCGAGGGCAGTCTTCTCAAGAGCGTGGACTGCAGACTCTCTGGTCTGCCTGCCATCGCCCGCCCCCTCCAGTGCACCTGAAACCCCACAGCAAGCGTCAGGAGGAACCTGATGTCCTGCCGGAGGCTGGGTGCTCTCACACGTCAAAATTTGGTATCTCATTTTCGCTCCTTGTTTCCCCTAGGGAAAGAGACTAATGCTTTTTATAATTAACTGCCCCTCAGCAAAATGTTTAAGAGCCCTGTTGAAATTCCATACTCAGACTTCAGCTCCAGTGGTAAAGAGAACGTCCATATCCTGCACACCATGGAGGCTTGGCTGAGTAAGAGTGCTGTCAGAGGGGCCTTTGGAATATTTTAAAGTTCCCCACCTTTGACATAGTGATTGGTGAGATGCTATTGGCAGTTAGGCCCAAATCCTGCAGTCTGTAAAAGAATTCTCACATTCTGGCACTCAGATATCCATTGAATATAATTGTAGGTGAAAAACACCACTGATGTGAACCTCGGCTGAGCTGTGATTTCCATATATAGGTAAAATAATTTTGTATGTTTTTATTATACACTAATTTTAAAAAGAAGATATTTACTTTCTACTGCTGTAGAATTAGAATTAGCACCTTAAAACATGAATTAGCACCTTAAAACATACACACACACACACACACACACACACACACACACACACACGTCCTCCCTTGCCATCCGCTGGGGATGGACTCCAGACCTCTGGGTGCCAAGGCCCACGGGTGTCTCAGTTTCTTAGGTAAAATGGCCTGGTACTGGCATAGCCCTGCATAATCCTCCCATATACTTCAAGTCATCGTTAGATCCCTTAAGATGTCTAATATGATGTAAATGCTGTGTAAATAATTGTTAGCCTGTGTCATTTAGGAAATAAGGACAAGAAAAAGTCTGTACCTATTCAGTACAGATGCAATTTTTTCCCACTTTCAAATTGCACTGGTTCAGTGCATAGATGCAGAACTCAAGGGTGTGGAGGGCCCGCTGTGTTCACTGCCTCACAGTGTCTGTGGGTGGAGGACAGTAGTCTGGGTGCTTAGCTGACTCCTTGGCTTGGGGTCTTACAAAGCTTCAGTTAAGATATCAGCTGGGGATTCCGTCTCACCTAGGCCCAGGTCCTCTGGAGAGCTCTGGTGGTGGTGGCTTCCTCCCGCAGCAGAAGAGACCCTGGCCGCTTGCTCTTGGGGTCAGCAGGACAGCATCTGCTCTTCTAGTCTCTGCCCTGTAGACTGAGTGGATTTCCAGTGGCGCCAGGTGTACTCCAGACAATCTTCCTCCTGATGAACTCAAAACCAACTGCATGGAGAGTCGATTACACCCACACGATCTGGACGGGTGTGACATAATCACCAAATTGCTATTTCAGCGACTTGTCAAAATTCACTGGTTCAAAGCAAGTGACAGGTGAGCTAAGGCAAGAGGCGCGCTCAGGCAGACGACTGGGGTCGCCCTGGAGGTCTGCGGTCATGGCAGCTGGACAGGTCAGGAAGGACTGTGCTGCCTTGTGTCGTGCTCATGGCCCCCGCCCCACGACCAGGGAGTGCACCTTTTCTTACTGCCTTGGCCATTTCGGAGAAGGACGTGGTCAGCAGCCACAGTCTCACTGTCCTCACGCTGTTGGCGCCGCAGCTGCACACACAGTGCTGGTGGCTGGTGCCTCACTGTCTCCTGGAGTTCACGACTTACATAGAGAAATGGCTTATTTTATGCACAACTCCTGTTTTCTTTACACTATAGTTAGTGTTTTATTGACTCTTAAAACCACATATAGGATAGTTATGTTGCCTATGAATGTAAGTTTTGAACAGCAAAGGTAGAATGATAAAGTATACAAAGAGTGGGTCTAGCTGATTGAAATCCACTGTGATAGGTAGAGTTAAAATATACCTTTTCTGCTAGGTGTGATGGTGCATGCCTGCAATCCCAGTGGCTTGGGACAGGAGAATTTAGAGTTCAAAGCCAGCCTCAGCAGAAGTGAGGTGCTAAGCAACTCAGTGAGACTCTATCTCTAAATAAAATACAAAATAAGGCTCAGTGATCGAGTGCCTCTGAGTTCAATCCCCAGCACCCCACCCCCAAGCCTTTCCTTCCACATAAAGAAGCAGAGTTCTTCAGACCTAATCCTGACCCATTAGCAGAACCCTCTCTCAGATTAACTTAAAGCACGGGGTTCCTGCCCTCACAGGGATGATATGAAAAGCGGGACTATGCAGCCCGCTAGAGAAGGCACCTGTACCCAGGCCAGGACGCTAGGTGCCCACGGGAGAGCTGTCACATCTGGCCTCCCACCGAGCAAGGCAGGAGATCCAGGAAGAGGCCACCCTGCCTGGGGGTCGCAGGCAGAGAGGGGGCCCTGCACAAGGGAGAGTGCCCAGAGTGACCAGGATCAAAAGAAGACTCTCCCTGCAGCGTGAAGTGTTTTGTTTGTCCGTATTTTAAAATTCAAAAAACAAATTATTCTGGAACTAACCAGATTACTGGTGTACTGACACGAGTTGCCTGAGATGATCAGAAGACTATTAAAAGACGGCAGAGACGGCAGAGTGCCAGGGCTGGGCACCTGCACAGACGGGCAGAGAGCATGGAGCTGGGCGTCCTGCAGAGACGGCAGAGTGCCTGGGCTGGGCACCCCGCTTGCACAGGGGGCTGCCCATGACTTGCCCGCTGTGCAGACGAGTAATGAAGGGCGTGTCTTCCAGAACAAGGACCATTGCTGCCTTGTGCTGCCCCAGGGAGAGCAGGCGAGGCCTCCTCGCTCCACCGAGAAAGCGGCGCTGGCTCGGGCAGCGCTGTAGCCCTTGGAGAGGCTGGATCTGAGCGGGGCAGGAGCTGGGGTGCTTCCCTGGAGTAAATGCCGCCCAGGGCGTGGCACCCCGCCCTCAGAGAACCGCTCCTCCGGACCGCCACGCTCTCCGGGACCCTGAGCGCCCACCCCGGCTGCCTCAGCTGCGCCCCAGGCCAGGCCGCCTCTCGCCTGCTCCCTGGCTGAAGTGCTGTTTCCCGAACGGCTTCATCCACGTCCCCACACTTTCATCTCTTTTCAAAAACGCCACCATCGCAGCGAGACCTTCCCTGTCTTGTCAGCTAAGCTGCTCTCATGAGAACACCGTAGACTGGGAGGCTGAGACAGCAGGAATTTATTTGTCACGGTCTGGGAGCCGGGCACCTGGCGGTCACTGCCAGCATGGCTGGCCTCGGCTTAGACGGTCATCTTGGTGGATCTCACGTGGCGGACCGTTGGCCTCTTCCTCTAAGGTGCATCCTCCTTTCCCGGTGGCCTCTGGAGCCTCGCTGCCACGCCCTCCCCCTGGGAGTGTGGATCTGGGGGACAGTGGCACCCAGGCCATAGCACTCCCTGATAGTCCCTGGGGTAAACCTTTCATCCTGACCGTGCCCTCTACTCTGCTCCGAGCTTAGGGTCACCTCCTTGCCGGTGTTCTCAGGGCCAGCACACCGCAGTCCGTACCTGTCCTCTGTGTGCACATCTCTAGGTGTGAGGGGACGTGAGCTCCAGCCTCCTGGTTGGTATCTGGTTTACTGTCTGACTATCCGAGGATGCTGAGAGCTCCTTGAGATTGGTGCTTGGAGCTTTCATTTCTACATAACCACCACCTAAAACAGCTCAACTTACATGAAAAATGCCTAATAACCTTTAATTGAAAAAGTGGAAGGAGAGATCACCCGAACATCCGTTGGCTGCCCAGCAGCGGGTTGCAGGGCTCCCTGCCCAAGGCTGCTTTCCACCGTGCAGGTTCTCGGGCTCCCTCCCTTCCCTCCCCTTTCAGAATCAATAGACAACTTAATTTGGGGAAGCAAAGCATTTTGGAGACCATTTGGCCATGTGAAGTTTTCCTTGTGTTCTCACTTCCAACTCTAAGTAGAGTTTTCAAATATTTCTTTAAGGTAAAGACAGTGGTCCTCCTCTCTATTTTATTTTAATAGAATGAAACATTAAACATAATCAGACTGTTATGTAAATGGAACCAGGGCAAAGACTAGCAAGAGGTAGGACTCTACTAATTCCAGGTTCCAGAGTAGCCCTCTAAATGAGCTCCTCTCACAGGGAAGTCTCTGTGTGTGCATTTTAGAAAAGCACGGGCTACCCTCCCCCAACAGTTTACTTGCAGTATATGTTCATACTCACCTGGGAAGGGCATTTAAAATCAGATGGTGTGGAGTTACATGAAAACAAAATGACTAAAAGGCACTGTTTCAAGAGAGCATTGATATAAATGTTAGTGAGGATGTGGGGAAAAGGTACAGCCATACATTGCTGGTGGGCCCACAAATTAGTGCAACCACTCTGGAAAGCAGTAACGAGATTCTTCCAAAAATTAGGAATGGAACCACCATATGACCCAGCTATCTGACAACTGGGTATATATCCAAAGGACTTAAATCAGCACACTACAGTGATGCAGCCACATCAATATGTACAGCAGCTCAATTCATAGTAGCTAAGTTGTGGAACCAAACTAGGTGTCCTTCAATAGATGCTAAAGAAAATGTGGTACATATACACAATGGAATATTACTCAGCCATTAAAAAAATAACTTAATGACTTTTGCCCATAAATGGATGGATCTGGAGACAATCATGCTACATGAAATAATCCAACACCAAACAAACAAACAAAGGCTGAATGTTCTCTCTGATATGTGGATGCTGACATATAAGGGGGATGAGGGAGAAAAATAGAAGTTCAATAGATTAGACAGAACAGAATGAAGGGTAGGTAAAGAGGACGGGAATAGGAAAGACAGAATGAATCAGACATAACTTTCCTGTGTTCATATGTGAATACACAGTGTATCTTCACATCATATACGACCACAAGAATGGGATCTTAATTAGAAAAAGTTATACTCCATGTGTGTATACTATGTCAAGACACACTCTAGTGTCACGTGCATCTAAGAAGACCAAATGACAAAAAAAGAAAAGGATTGACACCATTTGTAGGCAACAGATTGTGAAAAGTTAAAATAAGATTATTTGAAAGAAGACAGGACAGTATATTAATGGATTCAATACATGGTATTAAAGTGTGAGGCATTCTGCACCCGCCCATCAGAGACCCTGGGGAATGGGTTCTGGAGGACCAGAACATGGACGGAGATTCATGGTTCCATGTGGCTACAGTTTGGATCTGGACTGTCCCCCAGAGGCACGTGTTGCAGGTGTGTCCCAAGCGTGGCGCTATGGGGAGGTGGTGGAACCTGCAGGAGCGGAGCCTAGTGGGATGCCTTGTGGACGGGGAGCCTGCTCTCTGGTCCCCCTCCTGTGTGCTTCCTGGCTGCACAGCGGGAGGTTCTGCTCGGCCATGCTTCTTGCCACCAGGTGCCGCTCACCTAAGGCCCCAAAGGAGCAGGGCCGACTGCTCGCATACTCAGCCTCTGAGCCTCTGAGCCTCTGAGCCAGTGGGCACTAGCCTTCTGCCTTCATCAGCCTCTGGGCGTGTCCTCCTGACTGGCCTCCTCCTGTCCCCACAGGCTCTCTGCACCTCACAGGTTCCCACCTGCTTTTCCCTTTGCTGGAGCTGCTCTTCCTAGATATTCAAATATCCCTCTCTCCGGGACAGCCTTCCTGACGCCCCCCCTAAATTTCACCCTCTGGCACTTTCTGTCCCTCTCCTGGTTCATCTTCTTCTCCCCTGGGTCTTTCACATCATCTAACATGCTGTATGTTTGAGGCCTTCCTCTTGTTTCTGTGTTAGAACACAAGCTAACGTGGTAGGTGTTAGGGTTTGGGTGTGTGAGACAATCCAGGAAGGTCCAAGGAGAAAAGACTGGCTTGTGAGAATCTTAGCCAGTCAGCGAATCAGCCCCCTGGTGGGATTGACCCTGTGGAGGCTGAAGGGTAGGGTATGGCTGGAGGAGATGGGCACTGGGGGCGTGCCTTTGGGGTTTATATTTTGTCTGGTGAGTGGAGCCTCTCTCTCCATGCTGACCATCACGTGAGCTGCTTCCTTCTCCCACGCTCTTCCACCATGATGTCCTGCCTCACCTTGAGCCCCGAGGAACGGAACCAGCTGTCTATGGACTAAGACCTCTGAGCCCCCAAATAAATTTATTTGAGCCCCCAAATAAATTTTTCCTCCTCTAATTGTTCTTGTCAGATCTTTTAGTCATAGCAGTGAAAAGCTGATTAAAACACTGGATATAAAGATTTATGTCTGTTCACTGCTGAATTTTGAGTGTCTAAAACACAATAAGTGTTCAGTTAGTATTAGTTGAATGAATAATCTTGTTGAGGTAAACATGACCTGCACTATTTGGTAGAATAGTATGGAAATTCCGAGTTTTGATCCCTGGTATTCAGCTACCTGCTGTGTGACATTGGGCGAACTCATGTTTTTTCACTTCTATAAAAAGAGGCTAATAATGTTGCCCGGGCTTCCTCCAGGATGTTAGGGGGAAGAGAAGAGAATGCACCCCTAAAGAAAGCCCACCACTGAACACAGCCTGGAATTGTTTAAGTATCATTTTACAGCATGAGTCTGTAAATTTTCTTGTTTAGTTGGTCATAAAGTAACTTTCCTCTCTCAAGGTGATCAGTGCTTAACAGAGGCTCTTTTAGCAGGAGTGTGTTTGCTGTCTTGGAGACCATCCTCAAGGTCAGCTGGCAGAGGCAGTCTGTCCTTCACCAGGGCCCTGGTCTCGACTTCCCCCAGAAGCAGCAGCTCTTCACCTGGTGGATCTCACCTCCCAGATGCCGATGTCTGCAGACATTCCTGCTGCCATGGCTGCGAGGGAGGGTGGAGACCGGACCTGGGGTAGAGGCTGGGGATCTACAGGACAGTCCCCCCACATAATTTCCCAGCCCAAAACCCTCTAAGGCCTTTTGGAGCTGAATAATGACCCACTTGCAGAATCATCTTTCAGGACCGTTGCTTAGGGGACAGGATGGGTTCCTTCTATGGGAAAGTCTGGCAGCGGTCGTTGGGGCCTCCAGGGAGTGGAGGAACGAACGTGCAGACCCAGAGAGAGGGGGCTGTGCATGTGCACTCACTGAAACTAAAGGACTTACAGATTCAGTGACTGTTGCTTGGGCCATTTTTACGTTTTAAGGTCTACAGAAGGCATTATGAAATTAGGACTTCTTTTACAAAGAAAACGTGACTCTGGTGTTGTTGCGAGTGGTGTTATTAAAAATTACTCGGATTGTCTTTAAACGCAAGCGTATATTCAGTCACATCAATCATCAAATATAATCGATTAGTGCAAAAAGTGTTGGGTGTGCTGGAGCACCCCAACTAGCATCCAGTGTGCACTAATTAAACACTATAGCTAAGCCACACTGTTCTAGGGCAACTAAACACTACAAGCAAGTCATACAATCCCAGGAAAACCACAAGCCTAAAAATAGCTCCAGTGCCACGCGACTTCTCTCAGCCAAAGAGCAGACGTTGTCTTTGGTGGTTCTCTTCAGCCAATGGCTGGATGTCAGGGAATACGGTGGAGTTGATCCAGGGACGGACAGCAAGGCGGCTGTCCGTCCTTGGAGCAAAACCCCCAGTGTGGCAGAACAAGCAGTTTCAATGCAGTTCCAAGTTGGTGGTGTGGGCTGGTGATTGGTTGCACCCAGTGAAAGTCAATGTCCATTGGTTATGTCCAGCGAGGTGAAGTATTGCATCTGGGCATGTTCTTTGCACATGTGCATGGCGCTGTGCTCCCCATCAATTGTAACCCGTCATTGCTAAGCAGGCCTGTGGCTGGTGCCCCTTATAGGTACTCACTGATTGTAAGCAGGCATGACTAAGCATGTCAATGGCTGCCGTTCCTTATGGCCAGCAACTTGGTGAGTTCCAGCATGTCCAGGCATGTTCGTGGCATGTGCTCCTTACAGGCGTCTCATGTTTTCCTCCAGGGGTAAGAGGCTAAGGGACGCCATGGTAACTGTCAGTCTTTTAAGTGAGAATTGTGGAGTCTGGGATCTAGGCTTACTTATTAAAAATGGTTCTCATTATAAAAATGATTTTTCTAGGTGTTTACAAATGTATCTTCTAAAAAGAGAGCAATAATGATTCCATGTGTTCTCCATTCTGTTCTTTTATTGGAGTAACAATTCTCTTTGTATATCCTAATAGCAAGTTAGGTTCAAGTTTGGAGCAGAAGAAATATGGGTGAAGCCGGGCATGGTGGTGAATGCCTGTAATCCCAGCACTTTGGGAGGCTGACACAGGAGAATCACGAATTCAAAGCCAGCCTCAGCAACCGTGAGGCGCTGAGCAACTCAGTGAGACCCCGACTCTACATAAAACACAAAATAGGGCTGGGGATGTGGCTCAGTGGTCGAGTGCCCCTGAGTTCAATCCCTGGTACCAAAAAAAGAAGAAAGAAAAAAGAAAAAGAAATATGGGTGAGCTACCAAGTTAGAAGAACAATTGGACATTCTGAATTATATAAATCAAGATTTATTTATTAATCTGAAAATCATTGCAGCACAGATGCATTTAAACAGCGCTAACTTTGTTGTGTAGTAATTCTGGGTAAAAAGAGGCCTTGTCTTCATAGACTCCCAAACCACAAGAATTTGCAGTTCTAAATTCTTCCTTTTTCTTTTGCTGCTAATGCTAACTGAAGACGTAGAAGGAATGCAGAAAATGCTATTGCCTGAAAGGACTTTATTTTTAAAGAATATTAATTGTAAAATGGAGATATATACCATTAAAGAGTTTTTAGAAATGATTATCAATGGAAAATATGACTTTGGGTCTCTGATTTCTAGCAGAACACGCAGATGAATGACTACCAAAGTCTTGCCAAACCCTAAAGTGCATTCTGTGGCACCTTTTGCAAACTTGTTCTTTACCTATTTTTAGACAACTTCTATGTGCACGGTTTTTCATACCACAGTGCACACCAGTTTGAATTTACCTTCTTTCTTTCTTAACTAGGGATGTGTTTTGCTTGACTATTTAATGACATTAAAGGTATTGTTCTTTCCTCCCTGGTGCCTGGGATGTAGTTGATGAATATTTAACTCATGGCGCTCGGGAGATCTTAGTTCATTAGGACAAGGCTGAATCTCATGACTGCATTAGTATCTTGTGAATGTGCCTTATCACGTTTGTCTGGGTTTGTGCTGTTCATATCCTCCAGATAAGATTCCTGGGCAGAGCGAGTTTTCGGAAGGAAGCCCATGGGGCTGCCTGGCAAGTTTATTTTGGGAAGGAAATAATTAGTTCAGAGCCATTACTGCATTACTGTGGGGCCCTTATCGAGCTCATTTCCTTGTCCACTGCCTCACAAGCCAATGTCACGTGCTTACAGCAACTTCAAAGGACAGCACTGTGCTTTGCAAGTTTTATTAACACAAAATTTCTCTGAGGGCACCAAGTGTTTGTCATTAACATGACTACAATCCACAGACTTGCAAACTGAGGTCATAAAAGCTGTAGCCAAGACTGGTGTGGCTGTAGTACAAGACACTGTTAATGTGAATCTGTGTTCCCCTCGAACTACCAGGGCTGGGGCTGGGGCGAGGAGTAGGGGAGCAGTATTTCGCACCCCATCCAGACTTTTCTGTATTCCTCTTCTCCTTTATGGTCCAATGTATTGAAAACAGTGATTCAGCCTCACAGCAATACAGTCAAAGCAGCTGGCAGAGGGCATCTGGGCATCTAGGTATCTAGCCCACCCCCAGACAACTGTGAACCACCCCACCACCCCACCCCGCCCCTGCAGCCCATTCTGATCAGGCTCTTAGCCACATGGAGGAGCATTTAACCTCCTCAAACAGAACAACAGACAACATTTAGGTAAGGCCAGGGGACACTTACATGAAGGAGTGAATTTTGAGACAAGTTTTGAACTTCCAGAAAATTCTTGACTGGAAACATGAGAGAGTTTATGTTTGCCAAGCCAAAAAATCTGGATGCTCATTTCAAGACCTTGCAGAAGGGTTGGTTGTCTCTTGACCCTGTGCCTTTGCTATATATTTGAGGCGCTTCTCTTTGTGAGCCATGGTGAGCTGGCCCTGGGCAGAGCAAGGAGGTCACTGGAGCTAAGTGCTGTCTGCTGAACGCCACTTCATTTCCTTTGCCATCTGTCCACCTCGGGAGGCTTCCTTTCCACATGCAGGTGAGCTGGGCGCAGCAGTCAGGGAACAGGAGGGCCTGCTCTCAGGGACCCTGGGGCTGCATGGACACTGCTGCTGCCAATGAGCTGCAGCTGCACCTCAGGAAGGGCCCTGCTGTCCAGGGAGGGAGGAGACCAAAGCATCCCCTGCAACTGGCTGGCTCCTTAGGAAAACCAGAACAAAAGTATGGAAATTTTAGGAAAATCATTAGCAGTTGTTTGGTTATTTTTCTGTGTCAATAGATTTTTGTTTAATATTTTAGATATTTGAGCAGGACTGTAATAGCTTTTGTTTAGTTTCCTTCACATTAAAAATAGACAGTTGAACAGCCAGCTTTCCAGAGTAGCATTATAAATTAGGAAAAGAAGAGGGAAGAAAATGATATGGGAACTCTATGCTAAAATAAACTTCCCTGTCCAATTTAAAGTTCATAAAGGGAAAAAAATATATCATGAGGTTGATTTTTTTTTCATCGTACAGTTAGTTATCAAAATACCCCTGATTAGTATTTGTTTAGAACTCAAAATCTTTTTCAAAGGGGAATATTTTTGGAGAGGGATCTTCTTTCCAATTAAAACAGGAATTGCAAAACCCTAAGTAAAATCTATGATGGAAATTAAAGACAGGAAGTCAATTTTTTTAAGGAGAATAATTACTTCATATTTCCATACAATCCTTTGCAGGAGGTATTTTGGGGAGCTGTTATGAAACTCAGATGTCACAAAACTCAAACCCAGGCAAGTTATTTTCCTGTGAAAATCACATCACGGCAATTTTTGAAGAGGGAATTAAAAAATGGAACTTATTTTCCCTTGATTTACTCACTTATAATTCCTCTACACCAAAATAATGCAGTGTTTGGTGTGGCACAGACATGCATCTTGTTTGTCTGCCTTTAACCACTATGTGATTAACCCGCAGTATCTGCTGCACCTGGGCACAGCTGGCCAGCGACAGAGCCGCCTCCAGGGCTCCACTTCCTGGACTCTGTCAAACTTTAATCTCCTGGGGCTTGCAAACAAACAATGGTCTGAAATAACAAACCCCAAACCCTTCTAGGACTAAACAGAGAAGTTGGGAAGGAATCACAGCTCCATCCTGAAATTTCCCAGTTCTTCCAAAGCTTTCAACATCCCTTTGGCTTTACTTTAAATCTGAGTATTGCCACCATGCACAGGCTCTTCCTGCTTTATATTTATGAGAATTCATCTATTTTTAAGATGTAGGTATCTCTGTGAGTCTCTTTGCCTCTGATTGTCTTGTTCCCTTTCTCTTCTTCTTTTCTGTTACTTTTGCTTCTTCTCTTGGAGTTGGCAAAATGCTGTCACTTTTCTCCCAGCTTGTCATAGGATGACAGGTCTGTCTCAATTACTGCTTCCATGGAGCTTGGGTACAGGACAAAATGGAAATAACTGGACACACATGTTTAGAAATGGGTTTGCATGTCGTTTTCTACATGTATAACGTCTACCATTGTACACATTAGGTTACTAGAGAAATTGTCATTTGTGGGGGTAAAGAATGGTCAGAGACTGCCAGTTTTACAAGGTTCATTAGTTACAATGTCACACCTGCATTTATCACAGATGCTATGCAAATTTCTGTTGTTTTTTTAATTCAAGAAATCCCTCAAATATTGTTTATTTTGAAGCAAACATACCTAGAATCCTTCTTATGCTAACATCTTGAGAAACCACACTAAATATAATTTACATGGCTTTAGCTGTCTAAGTCCCTGATGAGCTATTTTACAATGGGAGGTGGCTCTTCTACAACTCAGTTCCTTTCAGTGGCAACTCTCAATGGGTGGACATTCGTCACATCACTTGGTGATTTTATTTTATTTTATTTTATAATTTATTTAAATGCATTTCATGTCATAGTACATATGTAGAGCTCAATTTTTCCATTTCTCTGGTTGCAAACCAGATAGAGTCACACCATTTGTGTCTTCATACATGCACCTAGGGTAGTGATGACAATCTCAATCAACCATCTTTACTGTACCCATTCCCCTTTCCCTCCCTCTACCACCCCCCTGCCGCATCCAGAGTTCCTCCATTTCTCCTATGTTCCCCATTCTACACCCCCTTTATGTATCAGCATCCACTAATCAGAGAGAACATTTGGCCTTTGGTTTTTTGGGATTGGCTTACTTCACTTAGCATAATGTTCTCCAATTCCATCCATTTGCCTACAAATGCCATAATTTTATTCTCTTTCATTGCTGAATAATATTCCACTGTGTATATGTATCACAGTTTCTTTATCCATTCATCTATTGAAGGGCATCTGGGTTGCTTCCACAGTTTTGCAATTATGAATTGTGCTGCTATAAACATTGAAGTGGCTGCTTTACTGTAGTGTGCTGTTTTTAAATCTTTAGGGTATAGGCCAAGGAGTGGGATAGCTGGATCAAATGGTGGTTCCATGCCAAGTTTTTTAAGGAATCTCCATACTGCTTTCCAGATTGGTTGCACCAGTTTGCAATCCCACCAGCAATGTTTGAGTGTGCCTTTTTCACCACATCCTCACCAGCACTTATTGTTGCTGGTATTTTGGATAGCTGCCATTCTGACTGGAGTGAGATGAAATCTGAGAGTAGTTTTGATTTGCATTTCTCTAATGACTAGAGATGTTGAACATTTCTTCATATATATGTTTATTGATTGTACATCATCTTCTGAGAGGTTTCTATTCAGCTCCTGAGCCCATTTATTGATTGGGTTGTTTGTTTTTTTGGCGTTAAGTTTTTTGAGTTCTTTATATATCCTGGAGATCAGTGCTCTATCTGATGTGCTTGTGGCAAAAATTTGCTCCCAGGATGTAGGCTCTCTGTTCACCTCATTGATAGTTTCTTTTGCTGAAAAGAAGCTTTTTAGTTTAAGTCCATCTCATTTATTGATTCATGCTTTTATTTCTTGTGCTATAGGTGTCTTGTTAAGGAATTCGGGGCCTAATCCAACGTGATGTATATTTGGACCTACTTTCTCCTCAATTAGACACAGGGTCTCTGGTCTAATTCCTAGGTCTTTGATCCACTTTGAGTTGAGTTTTGTGCATGGTGAGAGATAGGGGTTTAGTTTCATTTTATTGCATATGGATTTCCAGTTTTCCCAGCACCATTTGTTGAAAAGGCTATCTTTTCTCCAATGAATGTTTTTGGCACCTTTTTCTAGTATGAGATAGCTGTATTTATGTGCATTACTCTCTGTGTCTTCTATTCTGTACCATTGGTCTACTTGTCTATTTTGGTGCCAGTACCATGCCGTTTTTGTTTGGGAATCAATCTAACAAGAGTGGTGAAAGACCTCTACAATGAAAATTACAAGACACTAAAGAAAGAAATGGAAGAAGATCTTAGAAAATGGAAAGAACTCCCATGTTCCTGGATAGGCAGAATCAATATTATTAAAATGGCCATACTACCCAAAGCGCTATACAAATTCAATGCAATCCCAATTAAAATCCCAAAGTCCTTTCTTACAGAAGTAGAAAAGGCAATCATGAAATTCATTTGGAAAAATAAGAGACCCAGAATAGCCAAAGCTATCCTGAGCAAGAAGAGTGAAGCAGGAGGCATCACAATACCAGACCTTAAACTTTACTACAAAGCAATAGTAACTTGGTGACTTTAGCTCAGGCTTAGTACCAAAAACAGACTAGAAAAACCTGTATATGTTTCACAATGTGAAGGCTGTGGACGCTTCAGCAATACAGATGTCTGGCCTGCAGATGTCCCTGTCAGAGACTTAGTGAGCAGGAACCAGCTCCCTCCCCTGCGGTTCTGGAAGCTCATTGTCCCTTCCTGTCCCTGGATCAAGGCCACATCTTAACAAGAGCCTTGTTACACCCTGTCTTATTTAGTAGAGAATTGCTTTAGTGAATTTTTTGTTTTGTTTTGTTTTTCTATTAATACTTGTACCAAACTGTTGAGGAAACAGGTTTCAAAACATTTCTTTAAAAAAGAAATTCTTGTCTCTTTACCTTAATGAGGAAACATTTCTTCCAAATGGGAAAGGCAATGTTTATAAAGTCAAACTTACTCATGGTCTTAGCTAAACATTTAGTTCTATTCCTAAGTCTACTTACTATAGTGAGAAAACATCACGAACACACCACACTGAAGAGAGAACTGATGGCTCCATATGTCCCCCGTCTTATTTCAATGACATCTATCATAATTTAATCATGAGTCCACATTTTCTATACTCGAGTGAGAAGAAAAATTATTTTATAATATTTTATGTATGTGTACCCAATATTTGCAGTTGCTAGCTTATTGTGAATCTCATCTTTGAGAATGTCCAAAAGTAGTTTGGAAATGTCTTCTGAATCCACCCTCCCGTTCATCCGCTTGCCTACCATCTTTCCCACCCACCCATCACCCATCCTTCTGCAGGACGCTCTGGGTGTAGAGAGAGTTTGACCTTGAGGATCTGTGCAGAATATACCTACATGGCTGGAGAAGAGGGAGGCTGGCGTTAGACTGGGAAATAGAGGCTGGAGGCAACCACAGGGCTCTTGAAGGATACAGCCATTAAACTCAGGAAGGGAGAAACAGAAAAAGACACCACCCTTTGTTGAAAGAAATTCCATCTCGAAATAAGAATTACTGCAATTTTTCATTTACAAACTGATGTGAAATAAATCGCAAAGTACCGAGTAATGATTCCCCTTGGAGAGAGGTAGTGTACAACGTGGAGAAGTCCTCTGTCATCTGCCTCTGCTGCACTAGTATGCAATAAACCTTGGCAGTTAAAGAAGAGAATAAGCACCCAAATCAAGGTATATAGAATGAAAAAACAAACACGGTAGCCCCCTTATGTGCAGTTTCACTTTCTGTGATTTCAGTTACCCTCAATTAACTGTGGTCTGAAAATATTACTATATACTATACAATAAGATACCTGGGAGAGAGAGAGAGACCGTGTTCATGTAACGTTCACTGTGATGCGTTGGGATGTCCTTGCTACTCTCAGGCTGCGCCTAACTTGCAAGTTAAGCCTGTTGGAGGTGTGTCTGCTCGGGAAGGACAGGCGTGCGCATAGGGCTCTAACCGTCCACAGCGCCAGGCTGGGGGTCCTGGAACCTCCCTCACGAAAAACTTGACATAAAAAATAAACACAGAAACAAAGAGAAAGAGAGGATAGATGCAAAAGGCAAAATATTTAGACATGAGAGTAAATATGAGGCCCACCAAAAAGGGAAAATAGGGACTTAGACAGGATTGGATCTGAATCTCTGACTTCCGTGGTAAACAGGCCAATCATTGAAATGCATCCTAATATATATTTTCCTGATTGTCCGATGGATCCAAACATTATCTTGAGGATTCAATAGGCTAATGTATGACACGTTCTTAGGATTTTGTCTGAACATATATGTCACTCAATATTTATTAGATCCCTTGCCTGCATTACTTTGGGCATGAATCTCAGGACTTCCAGAAAGTTTTCAGCAATGTGATTGGACACACTGTAGTCTACCAAGCACAGTTAATAAAAGTGTGAATCTTCAGGCTGGACTTGCAAAGGCACATTCAGGTACCCCAGTGACTGCCTCCGCTGCCGGTTTTCCCTCTTCTGTGCGAGGATACACATGCTGGGTGAGATGGAGCGTGGGGAGAATCCCAAGCATTCTCTCCCCTGGCTGATAAACCTATCTTCCTCATTTTTCTCAGAGTGGAAAAAACAAATGAGAAATCTGAGAGAATCCTCCTTTGCAACCCAGAGGGCAGGCTGGCTAGGGAAGGCATGAGAATTCCGTGCCTCTTCTGGGACACTTGGCCCTAGAGCTGAGTCCGAGGGCAGGAGGAAAGCCGCAGGAGCCTTGGTCTTTCTGCTCCCTCCACCTCTGTACTTCTGTCTCTGGTTCTTTGCTGCTGTGTCCTGCAATGCTGTCCCTAGCACACCAGCGGGCCTTCTCTGCCTTCTCCTCACTCACTGCTTTATCAACATTTCCATGAATGTTATTATTTCTGTTTTCTTGCATTTCTGAAGACCGTTTTAAATTTCTACAGTCAAATACTAATTGACGTATTCGTTTTTTCACATTTAATCATGAAAGCATTTTAGGCTACAGCGCTATCTCTAAGACCAGCATGCCCCGTCCTCACTGTTGGTACCAGTGTTGGTTCTGTCCTTCCTTCTGCTGTGGCTGACGAGGAGCCAGCACACATTCCCACTCAAGTCACTCTTTTGAGATCACCTTTTTGTCCCAGGCCTGCCTTTTCTCTCGGCAATATGCTATTGGGTGTTCACCAGCTTCTTGGCATGTCCGTGTTGGATGCTCCTGGTGTTGACCTGGGTCAGTGACCCCTGAGTTAGTAGCAGACAGCAGCTCTCGTTTGTGGGAGGCGCACATTTGGAGTTGGTGTGTTATGAAACAAGAGCACAAGGCAAACACAGCCAGAAGACAGCAGGCTCACTGTCCATTCAGTATCACTTTGTCCTGCATGACGGCCACTCCAGGGCAGTCAGGTACACCTCAGTTCCTGCCAAGCATTGAGAGTTACAAAATATTCTGAGTCCCTGGATAAAGTTTGTGGAGGAGATTGTATTCTATAGGGATTTTTCTTTCAAGTTCAGAGAATAAAACATCCTTGGTATTGTATATATACACGTAGCAAAAACTCTTAACGTTCATTACAATTTCTAGGTCTACATGTGACTTTGATGTAGGACAGATGAGGCTGGACACCTGAGGAATTTTCAGGAAGTAGATTTATTAGCTACAGCCTTCCAGAGGAGGCAGATGGCTTTAAAAAAAAAAAAAAAAAAAAAAAAGACAATCTCGGGACTCTGAATCTGGAAATTCTTTTAGATTTATACTCAGTGGCATTTACAAAAACAAGGAAGCTACAAAGCACCATGCCAGTCTTCCCATATTTTCAACCCCTTTTTGTTTCATGGATAAAGACCTACACGTCCATAAAGGCACGTGTGTAGAGTTATGTTGCTGGGTATGTTGTTTCCAGTTCATAATTTCCTTGACAATTATACCTTTCCCCATGTGAAACAACTGGCTTTTATTCTTGATTATTGAACCTGACCTTGAACTCTACTTGGTCAGGTTTAATATTACCTCTGGGTTTTCTTACTTTTTAACCTCATAAACCTAGTGGTATTCTTTCATTGGTAACTCTGTACATATACTTTTAAGGTATGGCTATTTTCATAATTGATAGTCGGATTTTGATTTAAACACTAATCCGAGTGTTTTGTCTTTCTTAAGTCTTTACATTAATATTTATTTAAGTAAGCAATGCATTCAGATGGAACAAACCTAAGAGGTGCAGTGATACCAGGTGAAACCCCTCTGCACTCTCCAGCTCCTGGGTCTGGTTTCCCTTCCAGCAGTAGCTGCTGTCATTGACGTCCTGTGTGTCTCTGCAGAGATGATCTATGGCCACTCTACAAGTGCATTCTGCACTCACACAGTCCTGCGCTTTCTCTTTTTTCTTAATATTTAACTTTGTGGATCGTTCTGTATGCAGGAAATTTCTTTATTCTTTTTAAATGACTGCATAGGACTCCACTTGCAGCACAATTTGTTGGATTGTTACACCAACGTGCACGTTGGTTCATTCTGCTCTTTTGATTCTGAAATTTTGCAGTGAATGACCTTGTACATGCCCCACTTTCCACATTGCTAATATAGTTATAAAGTCTTAGAACTGGAATTATAAGATCAGAGGGTACTTGTAATTTCCTTTTTCAAGAATACATTTTTTTAAAAAAATTCTTAAGTGGATAATATGGTACACATTATGAATCAAAGGAAGCAACAGGATAGGTGGAATAATGCCCTTCCCCAGCCACAGATGTCCCTGTCTCATCTTTAGCGTTGATATGTCCCCTGACACGGAAAGAGTACATTACCCAGAGTTGGCAGACATGATTGGGGTTAGGCACCTTGAGATGGGAGATGACCCCGGGTTATTGTGTGAGCCCATTGAATCACATAAATCCTTACATTGGAGAGAGTTTCCTGGCTGCCTTTCCGAAGATGGAAAGTCAGAGAGACCTGATGTTCTGGCCATGATGGTGGAGGCGGGTGGTGCCAGCCAAGCCCACAGGTGGCCGGGCTTCTGGGAAAGGGAAGGAAATGGCTCTCCCCTGCAGCCTGCAGGAAGCCTGCAGCCCTCTGACTCCTTGATCTTAGCTCAGGGAGACCCTCGTCAGAAATCCGCCCTACAGAATTGCAAGAAATAAATCTGCCTTGTTTTCAAACCCTAAATCTGTGGTCACTTGTGAAAGCAACGTAGAAAACTAACTCAGGAGAAAAAAGGAGGGAATCTGCCTGTGCCAACTCCTCCCTGAGTGAACCAACTCCTCCCACCAGCTTGAACCTCCCCCAGTCTCCTTTCTCTGCTTTCAGAGGAAAGCTGTGCATCCACATATCGCCCGGTGCATGTTTTTTCCCTTATCCAGCCATGGTGCAGTGGGAACGTGTCCTATAAGCAAGCACCTGAGGCCACCAAACTGAGAGGACTCTATGTTATCTGCTTGAGACCTCTAAGCCAAATTATGTAAGTTAGAAACCTGCTGTTTTTTGAACCTCATGTATAATGTAAATTGACTCCACAGACCTGTGGGTCTGGTTCTTGGGGAGAAGTTTTCCCTCCCCAGGTAGCGTCAAGCTGGACACAGCTAGTTTTCCTGTCATGTCTCTGTATGGAGGGTTAGTTCTCATTTGCCCTTTTGTGAGGACGCAGCCATGTGGTAAACCAGCTGTACCTGTGCTTCATGGTTAAAGTCCCAAACTGGGTGGCCCATCCTCTCCTGGATGAGCGGCAAATTGCAATTCAAGCTCTTTGATCTGATGACGTATGCTGTATAAGAGGATTTCATTCAATCAGATCCCTGTTTTTCTCTACACTGTCGTCTGTGTGGACAGGAAAGTTTGGCTAAGTCACTGAGTAAAGGAGAGACAGTGGTCATTATTGCCACCATTCCAGCTAAGACCACTCTTTGTCCTCCCATTTGGTAGACATCTTGTGCTCTTCAGTTACTGGATTTCTTGGTTCTATAGTTTTCTCATTTTGGTCCTGGCTCCCATTCTGTCCATCCCTGTGGGTTATTTCTTAAGAACAAACCCTTTAATAAAGCTTCATTTTTGTATTTTTCAATTTTATTGGTTTTTAATCAACACGCAGTGACTGCACACATATATGAAGTGCAGTGTGACATTGTGAGCCATGTATGCATGTGAAATGTCCGATCTAGCTGATTGGCTCACCCACCACCTCCGGCATTGATTCCTTCCTTGTGTTGGAAACATTCAAAACCCCCTCTATGGGCTATTTGGAAATATGAAATTAATCGTTGCCAACACCATTGTCCTTCTGTGCTATAGAATGTTGGTCCATAAGATCAACTTCTTTAATGAAGGAATCTTCATTTTTAAAAAGAGGAGAAATTAGTGTGTGTGTGTGTGCACGCTCCGTGGGATCAAACTTGGCCTAGTGCATGCTGGGTGAGCCTCTGCCACTGAGTATACCCCAGGCCCTCAATTTGGTACCTTTACTTGAAATTTTAGCTTTAAGGAGTGGAATTTTAACTATTTGCTTTCCCTTTAGTGTGACAGGCTGGTTGTGACTCCTGAAGTGTGTTTAATTCTCAATCCCTGGGACGGTGCATGTTGTACTACTGCGAAAAAAGTGGTTCTTGCAAGCAGAAGCTACGGTGGGGGTGCTGAGATGAGGTTTTCCTGCAGTGCCCGGGTGGCCTTGAGCTGCAACCCCGAGGGTCGTCACAAGAGGAAAACCGACTATTTCACACAGATGAAAGAGCAGATAGTGAGGTGGAGACCAAAGGCAGAGCATGGAGTTGGGTATCCACACTGCAAGGGGTACCCAGGCAGCCGGGGGCCCCAGAAGCCCACAGAGGCGGGGTGGGGCAGGAGAGGATTCTCCCTGTGAGTCTCCTGAGAGTTGCTCCCCACGCAGAGTTTACCCCGTGGGCCTCCAGAATGTTTGAAGAACAAATTTCTGTTGTTTTAAGAGAATGTTTTGTAGTAATCTGCTACAACAGTCCTGGAAAACTGAAAGAACATGGAGGTGAGGTCATGTGAGCACTTCATCTCGCACGGGAAGAATGAGATCCACAGACACCAGGTGGACAGAGGAGCAAGGTTTATTTGAAGCACAAAAGGCTCCCCTTGCTTGGGAGGGTCCCCAGGAGGGTACTGCTGGCAGTTCTTTGGGGGGATGGTGGCTAAAGGCTTTTCTGATGGCCCAGTGCAGGTGATGGGTGGAGCCCACGCCAGCAAGGACCAGCCAAGCCCTTCCAGCTCAGAAGTGCACGCGTTTAATCCTATTTACACAATTCAGAGAATAGGCCTCACCCCGGGGTCTGGCATGCGTGGGTGAGAGGAGGTGCGTAGGGTGGGCTTGATCTTGTGGCTAGCTGTCACTAGGGCTAAGGGACAGCCCTGGCCGCTGAGCTGGGGGCGGCCACAGGATGTTGTCCAGGCCAGGTCTCCCAGGATGGCCCAGGCCATCCCTGTCTGCCTTGGGTGGTCCCCCTTCCTGATGTGCTGGCCCATTCTACGGTGGACACTTTGGACTTACTCTTCTCTGGGCACTTGGACTGTTATTGTCTTTGTCTTCTTGTTAAGACTTGCAGGCTTTTATCTTCTCTTTGAATGTTGTTTTTAAAAACTTTTTTAGTTTGACTTTTTTCCCTACAAGTTTATTCTGATTGTCAAAGTCTATACTGGTGCCACGTAAGAGGACGCCCTTGATGTCCTTTCACCTTTCACTCGCTCTTCAGCCCAGATTTCGTTGGTGTCATTTGACGACCCAGGCAGAGGGTTTTACTAGGTGATTTCTGCCTGGTGTACCTTCCACTTGGAGAAGTTTGGTGATTGGACGCATTCTGCTTTCAGGAGTCTCAGCTTCTGGGCTGTCCCTGCACCCCGAGGTCTTCACACCAGGGCATTTATTCCTGCCCGCAATTCTGATTCAGCTTTCAATAGGCAGTAACGTGCCTGGGAGTAGTTTTTTCAGGAGAGTCAGTGGCTAATGTATCTGCCAAGTGCTAACCTCCTTCATCATGTCTGACTTTTTCCAGGTGTGCACTAAAATTCAATAATAAAAATATTTCTCCTCAAACCCTAAGACATTATTCGATCATCTCTGGCCTTCATAATGAAGATGAAGTGTATGATGCTGTCATTTCTGTTCCTTGGGTGATAGCCTGTAATTTTATTTCCTTCTATGTGTTTCAGAAATTTTTCTTTATTTTTAAAATTCAGGAAATTCTGTCTTTTTCCTCTGTATTTTAGAATGGCTTTTCAATGACCTCTTCTGTTGTGTTGAATCAATCTTCTTTGATGTACATTTATTCTTGAATATTCACTTTAATTTGAATATTGCAATTTTTGCTTCTTTGCCATATCTTTTCGTCTCATTCTCTTTCTAATCTCTCAAACTGGTTTTTTTTTTTTT